>PVJC01019675.1:0-29979 GCA_004026665.1 Murina feae | reverse complement strand
AGGGCAGTTGAGGGGAATCCAGGCCTGCAGGGGAGGATAGTTGGGGGGGGGCCATCCTGGCAAGGGGAGGGTAGTTAGGGACAATCAGCCCAGCACAGGAGCAGTTAGGTGTTGATCAACCTGGCAGGGGAGTGGTTAGGGGCAATCGGCAGGCGAGAGATTGGGAGCCAGCAGTCCTGGATCATGAAAGGGATGTCCGACTGCCTGTTTAGGCCTGATCCACCAGATTGGGCCTAAATGGGCAGCTGGACATCCCTCAAGGGGTCCCAGATTGGAAAGGGTGCAGGTTGGTCTGAAAGACGCCACCACCACCCCTTCCCCCCGCCACACTCCATGCATGAATTTCATGCACCGGGCCTCTAATGTTGAATAAGAGTGGTGAAAGTGGACATTGCTATTTTGTTCCTGATCTTAAGGGAAACTCTTTCCTTTTGGGCCATTGAGTATGATGTTGGCTGTAGGTTTTTTATATATGGTCTTTATGTTGTAGTATGGTCTCTTTATTATCACTTTGGTGAGACTTTTTAATCATAAATGTGTGTGTTTTTCTGCATCTATTGATATGATCATATGATTTTCATCTTTCTTGTTGTTTATGTGATGTATCACATTTATTAATTTGAGAATATTGTAACAGCCTTGCATCCCTAGAATAAGTCCCACTTGATCATAGTGTATGACCTTTTAATATTTTTCTGGATCCGGTTTACTGATATATTGTTGAGGATTTTAACATCTATGTTCATCAAGGATATTGCCTGTGATTTTCTTTCTATGTAGTGTCTTTATCTGGTCTTGGAATTAGGATAATGCTGGCCTTGTAAATACAGTGTGGAAGTCATCCCTCCTCTTCTTTCCTTCTTTCTTCCTTTCTTTCTTTCTTTCTTTCTTTCTTTCTTTCTTTCTTCCTTCCTTCCTTCCTTCCTTCCTTCCTTCCTTCCTTCCTTCCTTCCTTCCTTCCTTCCTTCCTTCCTTCCTTCCTTTCTTTCTTTTTTCCTTCCTTCCTTCTTTCCTTCCTTCCTTCCTTCCTTCCTTCCTTCCTTCCTTCCTTCCTTCCTTCCTTCCTTTCTTTCACTTATTTGTTTGTTAATCCTCACCCAAGACTATTTTTTTCATTGATTTTTAGTAAGAGTGGAAGAGAAGGCTGGAGTAGAGAGAGAGAGGACATTGATGTGAGAGAGAGACATCGATTGGTTGCCTCCTACATGCACCGCCTTGAACCCACACCCAGCTAAATGCCTTTGGCTGGGAATTGAACACGAGACCCTTCAGGCCGGACTCTGACCACTGAGCCATGTTGGCAAGGGCCCTCCTCTAATTTTTTGGAACAGTGTGAGGGGGACAGGTGTTAGTTCGTCTTTGAATGTTTGGTAAAATTCATCTGTGAAGCATCTGGTCCAGGACTTTTGTTTGTTTGCTGGGAGTTTTTTTTTCTTCTTCTCTTACTGCTTAAATATCATTTAAGCTATTGGTCTATTTAAGTTTTCTGATATTCTTGATTGAGTTTCAGAAGATTATATGTTTGTACAAATTTGTCCATTTCACCCAGGTTGTCCCATTTGTTGGCATATAGTTGGTTGCAATTTTTTTTCCAGTCCTTTGTATTTGTATGATGTCAGTTGTTTCTTTTCTTTAAAAAAATTTGTTTTCATTTTATTTTTTCCATCACCTTTTATCTCCTTTATACCCTATTCCATCTCTACCCTCATCACCTCTGCAATCACCACACTACTGTCCACGTCCATGAGTTCTCTCTCTTTCTTTTTTTATTCAATCCCTCTGCCCCCCTCCACCCTCCGCCACCCCCCTCACCCCCTGCACACACACTCCACCAGGGCTGTCTGCCTGCTCTCCCTCTCTGAGCCTGTCTCTATTTGCTTGTTAGTTCAGTGTGTTCATTCGATTCCACATATGAGTGAGGTCATGTGGTACTTGTCTTTCTCTGACGCTTATTTCACTTAGCATATTGCTCTCCAGGTGCAGCCGTGCTATTGCAAATGGTAAGACTTCCTTCTTTTATACAGACGAGGAGTATTCCATTGTGTAAATGTCCCACAGGTTTTTATCCTCTCATCTCCTATTTGGGCTGTTTCCAAATCTTGGCTACTGTAAATAACCCTGTAATGAACATAGGGGTGCATATATTCTTTCAAATTAGTGTCTCCGCTTTCCTTAGGTAAATTCCCAGAAGTGGACTCACTGGATCATAAGGCAGTCCCCTTTTTAATTTTTTGAGGAAACTCCATACTATGTTCCACGGTGGCTGCACCAGCCAGCATTCCCACCAGCAGTGCACTTCACCCCTTTCATTTCTGATTTTATTTTTTTGGGTTCTCTTTGTTTATGAGTCTGATTAAAGGTTTGCTGAGTCTGCTGTGGGAGCAGACAGCAGCTGCTTTTCCTCCGATGGAGCGTGTGTCCATCGGAAAGCCTGCAGTAGGAAGCAGCACAAAGCTCCTGGCCAGTGATCATGCTTCTAGGCACAGGCATTGCACACAGGTTCACATCCCCCTCTTGCTGCAAGCGGATTTGTCGTGGGGGAGTTCCTTAGCCTCCCAGCCTCAGCCCCGTCAGGTGAGAGGGAGCTTTGTGGGAAGAACTGGCGGTGCTTTATGTAAGGCAATGGGCCCATGTGCAGTGAACGGTGCTTGTGGTTATCGTGGTCCTTCCATCCTTAGCAGCCAACCTGCTCTTCCTGAGCACTATGCCTGTGCCCCTGCAGTTGCCCACCTGGGCTAGGGTGTGACTTACTTCCTTTTTCTCTTTATTTTTATAAGAGGCATTTTTTTTCCTTTGAAGAAAATGACTGAAATTTAAACAGAAAATGAAAAACTTTGTAAACCCAAATAAACACGGAGGGAAGCATCCCAGGCCCCAGACCTATTTAGTGGTTCACGCTCCATCCCACCCGTTACTCCCCTGGAATACTGCTGCAGCCACAGCGTGCGGCTGGTGAATGGGTCTCCTGGTTCACACCAGGTCAGCTTGGCGGTGTGTGATGTAATTGAACTGACCACAGTCTGACTGCTCTCCCTCTGCATTTGTCGGTTTGTTTCCTCATTTGCTGTCAGCCTTCCCCACGACATAAGCTCCATGACTGTTCGTTGAACAAATGAGTGAAGTCACACATTTCCATGCTATGAAGGAATTTAGAATACTAATGAGTTGACACGTGTTTAGCATTTTCTACCAGTCACTGAATGCAGCATTTACATACATCATCCTCTTTAATTCTCATGGCAACCCTAGAAGGTGGGAGCTATGAAATCGCCACTTTACAGACAACAAAACCATGGCACAGAGAGGGGAAGTTACTGCTGTTTCGCTCAAGGACCTGAGATGGAAGCTCAGGACCGCCTGACGTCCTACACGTGTGGATGGGGTGCCGGGCAGTGCACAGGGCACGGGACGGGCCCTGCCTGCTGGAAGGGAGCCTGTAGGAAGACTCCGGGTGCCGTGGACCCTGCGTTTGTGCCCTCTCACTGTGGCCCCATTTCCCCCCCGCACCACATACACACACTTTTAAGAGACTCAATTCCTTCCCTTCCAATAACCGCAGACACAGGTGTGGTTGGTTCTGATACCCGAATGGCAAGCTGGGACTCGGTCATTGTGGGTTCTTGTCTCACGAGATCTGAAGAATACATTCTCAGACTGAAGGATTTTACACAAAAGTGGGAAGTTCATTGCCAGTGTATACAAACTCCCCTGGGAGGGGCCCCAAATGGGGAGCCCTCTCTCTCTTTAGAATGGACCAAACTAGTCCAGTGAGTCTCTGTGGGTGATAAATGCTCACAGTTTCTTTGTCTGTTCTGTTCTCCCCACCTCTGAGTGGACCCTTCCTTATCTCCTGTCCCCTGTGTTTTCCCAATTGGCCACGTGCCCCTGCTCCCTGCTTGGTGTCAGTCTCAAGGTTTCAAAGCAGCCCAGTGCCCCTCTCCCCTTCCCCTTGTCATATAACAGTCTTGGTGACAATCTGGTGGCCTGGAGTGGTCCCCGCCCATCTCTATGCGTTCCTCTCCAGGGACCCCTTCCCTAACTGCCTCTCCTGTCCCTCACACCCTCTCCACTGGACAGATCCTCTTCATCTTGGTGGATGCAGATGAACCCAGAAATGGACGTATCTTTGAATACTTCCAGATCACAGAGGTCAACATCCCATCTGTCCAAATCCTAAACTTAAGTTCTGATGCGAGGTACAAAATGCCTTTCGAGAGCATAACCTCCCAAAACCTCAAGAAATTTGGCCGCAGCTACCTGCGTAGAAGTGCCAAGGTAAGTTTGTTCTTAAAAGAAGGTATATCCAGAACCTCAAAGTCACCCCTTTTTCCTAATTCTGCTGGCTCGGTCATCTGAATGAAGATGGAGAATGAAGGTGAGTCTCAGGTTCCCATGTGGGGAAATATCCCCATATCCCAAATATCCCCATATCCTCACCTCTAATCTACGCAACTTCTGATCTGTTCTGGCCCTACAGTTCCTCTATTCATTCTTTATTCTTAAAGGCGTTTCCTTGGCAGGATTACCCATTGAAATGTAGGCACCCCCAGGGCTGACACCCTCCTTTCAGATTCTGATGTAAGAGGTTTCCTTGGCTGCTGGGCAGAGCGGCAGACCCTGAGCGACAGATGAATAGATGACTCTGACACAGGTTTCTGTGTAAGAGGCTAAGGGACTCTCTTACTTTAGTCATAAAAGCAGTCCTGTTTGCCTGCCTTGTTGGCTTTTATTGTAATAACAGCTTGACCTCAAATTAACCTCTAGATACAATCAGCAGGGTGAGCATCCTTGAGAAAGTATATGCTTCTATAAGGTCAGGTCTTAAACACTAAACATGGAGATTCCAGCAAAACACCCCAGGGGATTGGACTTATTTGGAAAAGTCAAGGCAGTGGCTGCCACCTTCAGCAAGGTCCCCTCAGAGGCCCTGACCTTTGGGAGAGTCCTCCTCACAGACCTTCTAGCCAAGTGCCGTGCCTCCCCACACTTGGCTGGGGGTACGGCTTGTTTGGAGATGGAGAGGATTCAGCCTCACAGGCTCAGGACCTCGATGGGAGGCTTGGAAGGGGGCTACTGTGCTGAAAGGCGGGGAGGCTGTGGGGGTGGTGCATCCCCTGCCACTGCACAGCCTCGCTGCTGCCTCCTCAGCGCCTGCCCCCTCCCCAGCCGCCTGTGGAATTAGGTGCTGAAGTTTTTATTTACTAAATGGGGTCACTTTTGAGAGCATTTGTGACACCCTTTAAAAGTATTCTGGAGCAACTTTCCAGGCTCACCAGCGTGTACAGTGACCTTTGCTCTGTGGCTTCTGTCCATGGCTTCTGTCTATGTCCCTACAGATGACACTTCCCCTGCAGCCCTCAAGGGAAAGCTGTCTCCTCTTACGCACATTGGCCTGGGCCAAGTCTGAGTCTGGTGTCCTCCGTGCCTCTGCCGGGTCACATCTCCTCCTCCTGCCCCCAGGTCCTCCGGACCCCATGTCTGTGGACTTGATCTGCTTCTGCCTCCTGTTGCTGCCGTTCTCTGATCATCCCCCTTTCACTCTCGGGGGCTTTCACTCTTCATTGCAGACTTTCCCTCCACCCTGACTCTGCCATCATTTCCAGGGATGTCAATGTCCAAACCTGCTCTCTTTCCTCCCATAGCTGGTGTGTCCATGCCCTGGGAGCCCCGTGCTACAGCCACACTCGGGTGAAGGCGTTCCCTCTGAAAGCCAAGTTGCAGTTCCCTGTCCTCCCAGCTCCCTTCTCCAGAGCCCACAGGGTCTCTGGGCTTCTGACCCCATCGCACAAGCTCTTTAGCGCCCTCCTTTGTGGACCTGGACTCCATGGCGCTTCGCTCTGATCCCTATTCTCTTCACTCCTTTATTCCTTCCACCTTCCACCTCTTCTCCACCTGTAACATTTACCAGGCAAAACCACAGCCTTGGCTGAAGCCACTCAAGTTCCTTGTTGCTTGCGGACCAGCGCTGGGGAAATGAGCATCACTGCGAGGCAGGCTGACCTCATGGCATCACAAGCCAAACCTCCCACAGGCGCTGAGCACTGCCCTGACAGCTCAGTGTGACTTCCTCTCAGTTCATTCTCAATCCCAGGCCTATGTCTCCTTGTGCCTCTTTCCATGTCCAGGCTCAGCTGAGCACTCTACTCAGATCAGTAAGAAGATGAAAGGTTTAGGGAGCCCCCTCACTTCCCAGCCACATCCACTAGCCTACTTGGAGCTCTGCCTTTCTCTCCCTCTTCTCTCTGGTTACGTCTCAGAGGTGCCTGTCTCCCTGTCAAGGGCCAGTAAGTCCTCTTGTGCCCTTGGATTAGAAAGGAACATCCTTCATGTGACTTATGAGCTCTCCCCGGTGACGAGTCTCCTTCATGGTCACCACTTCTCATCTCCCATGTCCTCACACTATTTGTGCTCTTTTGGGAAGAAGGCAGGCATTGTGGAGAGGAGGCTGTTGAGCTGGACAAAGGCCAGTCCAGAAGAACTTGTAAGCATATGAAGGATCTGATACCCTAAGAGCAGTGGGAAGGCAGACCTGCTGGAAGGAGAATAAAGGTGTGGGGAGGGTTAGGAGGAGATGCACGAAAATACTAGGGGCTGTGAGAGGGCTTTAGGCGGGAGATGGAGGCTACCTGGACTAGGGTGGTAGTGTTATGCCCAGATTTCAAGATCCTCAAAGACCACCAGGGAGTTGAGTTCGATGCAAAAGCAAAGAGCCTTTATTAGAGCTAGCTCGAGCTCGGTCTCACACACCCACCGGTGCGGTGGCGAGATGCAGAGAGAGAGCGAGCTTCAACAGCACAAAGGTTTTATAGGGGGTCTAGAGACAGTTGGTGAGGTGATGTTCGTGTCCCCTGCTGATTGGTCGGGTGAGGGCAGGTGAGGGCCAGGGTCTGGTTGCGCAGGTGGTGGGATGTGGTCAGCTCTCCTCTGCATTCCTGCAGTCCAACTCAGAGTTAGGCAGGGTTGGGCAACTGACGGTCTTTCTCGGAAAGGGGTCATGTAGGATAGTTACACAGGATGGAGGATACAGAACAAAGGAGCAATTAACAAAGGAACAATTTGGAGTCCGTCTTGCACTGCCCTTTCAGTAGCAGTGCAGACAGAGAGAAGGGGGTATTCAGAAAGCAGTTTGTAGATAAAATGTATGTTCTGGGATTGACACCACTTCCTCCAAAGAGAAGCAAAAGCTGGGCTTGTTCTTTCCTTCCTCCGCTCACAGGGGTCCTCCTCTTCACCCAGTGGTGGACTCCCAATGCTGAAGGAGGAAATGCCTCGTGAGGTAGAGACACATTAACCAAATACCAGAAAGATGAACATGAGTAATAATGGTGCATAAGTGATACAAGGAACAGCACCAAGTGTTGTGAGTGTGTGGTACCAGGCCCTGAGCTGGTCTGGGCTGAATGTGGTTCCTCTAAGGCTGACGTGTAAATGAGAAAGGTCAGAACAGGGCGTCTCACACTTACATGTTTCTAATGGGAAACATGATTTGGTTTTCGAACAAACTGCTTCTCGAAGCGTTTGGAGCCTGGTCTCCTCTTCAGTCCTCTGACCCCCATTTGCTCTGGACACCCAGCCTGACATCAACTCATGACGGACCTCAGCATCACACATGCTTTCCCAAGGGTCTTGTAAGAACAAGAGCATATGTTCCATGGCCTCCAGGGAGGACAGGTGGCGAGTAAGGAGAGGGGAGAAGGTGGGACTGCCGACCCTTCTCTGGAGACCACTGACCTCTCAAGTGCTTCCTAGAAACATCAACCCAGTGAGGAGATCCCAGCACACTGGGACCAGGGGCCGGTGAAGCAGCTCGTTGGGAAGAACTTCAACCCCGTGGTCTTCGACAAGGACAGGGACGTCTTTGTGATGTTCTGTAAGTACCTCTGCAGAGGCTGCGGGGGGTGTGGGCCCCGATGTTACTTGTCAAGTGTTGTTCCTGAATTCTCGGCACCCAAACTTCCCAGATCTATCTCAGCACCATCCAGGATGGCCTTCAGGTATCCAAAGAGTTTGATCAAGACGCTATCAACTAACAATGCAACTGTGCCCCAAATTAAATTCTTGGAATATGTGAAATTCCATCCACATACTCCAGGCCTATGGCTTTCATTTTTTAAACATATGTTTTTATTGATTTCAGAGTGGAAGGGAGAAGGAGAGAGAGAGAGAAACATCAATGATGAGAGAGAATTATCGATCAGCTGCCTCCTTCATGCCCGTTACTGGGGATGGAGCCTGCAACTGGGAATTGAACCTCGACTTTGTGGTGAACCGGTGAATGCTCAACCACTGAGCCAGACAGCCAGGCCTGTGGCTTTTAATGAGGGCAGCGCTGATGGCTGACGTGCTTGAATGCTACACACACAGGCCTGCTGACGTACACTCATTCAATCCTCACAGCATGTTCTGAAGGTAGCTGCTATCATTGCTCCCACTTTATAGTCAGCGAGTAAGTACTGGAGCTGGGGTGGAACCTGGGCCTGACTCCGTGCCTACGTTGTCCCTGCCGCGAGGAGCAGAGGTTCTGGTTTGTGTCACTGATTACGTGGCCACATTTAACTCCCTGAGCGGGTGCCCAATCTGGGGACCCAAATCCTGCGTGGAAAGCACGGAGCAGCGCGACTGGCATGTCCTCCCGGACGCGTGGCAGCCCGTGTTGCTGTTATCAGGCCTCAGCTCCCAGGCTCAGCCATGGACAAGACCCTTCTCTCACGGTTCCTCATTTTCACGCTACATCCGAGGCTGGGGACCTTCTGCCCCAGGAGCACAGGAAGGTGGCTGTAGGCACTCATACAGCCATGTGTGTAGCTGATGGAGCTTCGCTGATTGAGCTCATACGCGCCACGAATGAGCTTGCCATTTCCACACTCATCATTTCCTCCTCAGAACAAGTGTCTTGGGGGGTTCAGTGGATCCATCCATGATCCAGATCAGGGAAGCTGACCTCAGAGAGTTCAGTCACGTTCCCCAGGTCACACAGAAAGGTGCAGGCAGAAGTTCAAAGCAAGCTCTGATGCCATCACTCCCTGGAGGGTGAGCCAAGGGCTGGTTGGCATCGCCGAGGCCTGTAGGTCGAACTGGAGTGGACTCTCACCTGCAGGCGGGTGCTCAAGGCCTGCGAGGCGGGCTAAGCATATCTGCTGCCTGTATGAGAGGCGGGTGACCTTTCTGTGCTTGCCCGGGGCTTGGAGTCCTACGGATGCCCATTGGTTCTGGCAATGGGCAAAAGCAGCCACAAGTAGGCACGGGGCTGCTAGACGGGTTCCCTGGGACGTGGCCATGATGCTCCTTCCTGCTCCCACGCAGGGCCCAGAGCTCCTGAGGAGTGAGGAGTCTTGGAACGGGGAACCAGCCATGTTATCTTCATGATGCTCCTGTCCTAGCTCTGCCTGCTGCTGAGCCAGCCTCCCCCTCAGCTCCAGGCACAGCTGCTCTCCCGCGCAGAGAGCTTTCCATTTGCTTCCACAGCAGGTGCTGCCGAGAGCAGGCAGGCTTGGAGGTGTCTGACTTGTAAATGGAGGGTTTTGACCAAATGCAGTGTCTGGGCCACGGAGGCATTTCTCACACTGAGAAAAGAACTTTAATGGAAGGAGAAAGGGCGAGGCCGGATCACCTCTCCATCCGGAATCCAGTCCCCGATTTCCCTCCCGAGGACGAGGTGCCTGGGCCAGACTCAAAGCTCCGTGAACTGCTTGTGAGGAAGCCTGGCAGCCCCTCTTCAGGGCGGATGTACTGACCACCACCTCCTGCTCACTGCTCGGCCGTCTCCTCCCCGCCGCCAGGAAGCAGGGTGGCACCTGGTTCACATCAGAGCAGCCTGCCTGTAACTTGCACTTCCTCTGGTTAATTAACTAGATGACCTGGGGCTAGGAAAACTCCTGAGCTCACACACACCTACACATGCACACACAGGCACACACGTATGCATGCCCATACACACTTTCTGTCAGAGCGTGAGGTGTCATCTAGCGTAAATATTATTTTTGGTTTTCTGCTTCAACTGCAGTGGAAAGCTGTGCTAAAGGCAACAAAGAGCAGAGGAAACGTCCCAGCACACATGGGAAGTGCTGGCGTTGGGGCGGCAGGTCAGGCCTTTCCTCGTGTCAGGTGGCATGTAAATGACCTCCGTGCTGTTATAATAAAGAGGGGGCGCGATTTCACAGCCGCCGAGCCGTGCGAGGACATGAGCCAGTGTTCCTGGCAGCTTTGAGGTGGGCTATGGCTTCAATGCGGTCCTTGCCTTGCAGACGCACCGTGGTGCAACCAGAGCAGAGGACTGTTGCCCGTGTGGGAGGAGTTGGGCATGAAGTACCGCAACCACTCCACAGTCACCATTGCCATGATCGACGTCACCGCCAACGACATTCAGCTGGTGCACCTGGGCCGGCACCCCTTCTTCAGGCTCTTTCCCGCCAACTCGCAGCAAGTGAGGGCTTCGGGGTCTTGGAAAGGGGAACTGGCCATGTTATCTTCATGATGCAGTTGCTCCTGTCCCAGCTCTGCCTGCTGCCGAGCCAGCCTCCCGCTCAGCTCCAGGCACAGCTGCTCTCCTGCGCAGAGAGCTTTCCATTTGCTTCCACAGTGGTCCTAAGGCTCACTGTCGCTGGCCCAGCTTAGGGCGCTGCTGACTCCTGACCCAGTCACTGTGGCCCAGTGGATGTGGGGGTTTGGAGACGTCAGGCCCAGGCTCCATGGTCCCTGTGGTACCCAGACTCTGGGGGAGGGGGGATTGCCACATGAATGAGGGGGTGCGATTGCTGGAAGGAGGAGGGATGCATGGCAGAAAGATAATCCCTCCCTGTCTGTGACACTTCGGTATCATAGTCAGCGAATGACATTTGTGTTCAAGGAACACACTCCACGCTGCTTGGCCCAGTGGGGCAGGTGTCAAGCAAGAATTACAGCCAAGGTGCCCACTCTCAGAAGAACATGACTGAGCGGGTGTGGGGGGGGGGGCGCGGAGAAAGGGAGAGGTCATGACCTGGGCCGGTCTCCTATGCCATAGGGATTAGAAAGGCCAAATTCGGGAGGACATACGCGGCTGGGAGTCGTGATGCAGACATGGGGGCTTGAGGAAGAGTAAGGGTTAAACATTAGGAGGGAGATGTGGACGAGGGTGGGAACATAGTGAGGGTGGCCACAGCTGTGAAGGGCGTGCCATCCTCCTGGTGCAGCAGATGAGGGTGGGGAGTCGTGGGGAGTGAGCTGGATCCCAGGCTGCTCTGCCACAGACCTCCCGGTAGCTGACAGCTGTTCAGCCGACCAGTGGGCAGTGAGCGGCTCCCTCATCCTATTAAAGGTGCGAGGGGAAGGGAAGGAGCGATGCTGAGCAGCAGCATATGCCGGAGGTTTTGTAAACAGGAGCCATTCTCCCTCCTCTTGTAGTAATAACAGGAATAGCAAATGCGGAGCGTGCTTACCGCGAGCCCGCACGCCCTCAACGCTCTCCACGCAGGAACCTGTTGACCCCTCTAGCAGCCCCAGGCGGGCACGGTGACCTGCGTGCTGCGGGCAGAGAAGGGAGTCAGAGAGTCAGCAGCTGGACCGCAGGCCAGAGAGGAGGCCAGAGGCGGAGCTCCTGCGGGTGGCCCTGGCCCGCGCCCGAGGGGTTTTTGTCTTTGCCTTGGAGCCTGGGTAATGAGCTCAGCAGCCGGGAGGCTGCCCGTTGCACGCAGGCAGTTGGGAATTCCACCCGTGCGTCCATGCAGCGATCCCGCCTCCTGCAGGCAAGGCTGCGCCTGACCGTCTGCTTTCTCCCCAGGCGGTGCTGTACACGGGAGAACACACCGTGAAGGGCTTTTCTGACTTCTTGGAAAGTCAGACCCAGGCCTGGACTGAGGAGGGAGATGAGGTAAGGTGAACAGCACGCCTGGATCCTTCTATCTCACAGAACAGGAGCTCAATGGCTAGGGCAGTGTGTGCCGAGGGCCCCTGACCATGTGCCCATGGAGATAGAGGGTAAGCCGTCAGGGCACTTAGCTGAGGAAGCAGAAGGCAGACTTAGAGACCTCAGGGCAGGCGGAGGCTCTAAGGCCGCTCAGGGCTCCCCAGGCTGCGCCCCGACTCTCCTGTCCCCAGCAGGTAGCCAGGTGCAGTAGTGGGATCCCGCGCTCTGATGACATCATTCTTGAGCAGTGGAATGCCAGTTCCCACCCTCACTCCACTCACGCTCTGCGAGGCCCTCCTGAAGGTGCCGTGTGCATTAGTTAGGGCCCTTCCTGTCATAACGTCAGAAACACGATGAGGGGTTTATGCCCCATACCTGGCAGAGCACCAGACCTGGCGCATCAGACGCTCACACTTGTCTGTGTCTCCCACATCTTTCTCCCGAGCAGTCACTTTCACCTGGAGGCCCAAGATCGCCCCACTGCACTAAACGAATACCTGCCCCGCTTAGCAAGCCCCTACTTCTTATGTTCCCAGCAGATGCCCTGGGCAGGGTCATATTCGCCAGGCCTGGGCCACAGGCTTAGGCCCAGAGCTCAGCAAGGGGCAGCCGCACCCGGGGACTCCCCGCAGCCAAGCCGATGGGCCTCGTGCCCACTGGTTCTCCAGGGGACGCTCTTTGGATGATTCCAAGAAAAGAGGGTTTGGCAGTTACCATCACAATTATCACATACTTTCTGCCTCTTTATTTCTTTATCCTCCTTCTCCCACCCCTCGTTTTCTCGCACAGCTAACGTCTGTTGAGCAAAGTGAAGTGATAGAAGAGGAGGTATCAGCTAAGGAAGAGTTTCCTGAACAGCAGTTGCCTGAGCTGGAGAATGTGACCAAGTTGGAAGAGCCAGTTGGGCAGAAGGAAACAACTGAGGAGGAGGGGAAGGAGGGGGAGGAGGGGGATCAGGGGGAGGAGGAAGGGGAGGTGGTGGCCAAGCCAAAGGAACCACCGAGACCAGAGCAGAAGCCAGGAGTGAAGGAAGAGCTGTAGCTTCTTCCGTGGCAGGCCGGAGGCAGGTGCAGGTCCTGGCCTGGGCTCTGAGGGACCTACTCCAGTAGCCGTGCATTTCCCTGTGGGGTGGCGGGGCTGCCTAATAAAGGCTCTGGGTGTTTCCGCTGCTCTAGTCACTGCCTGTGTGCCTGGGGGGTGCTGCCTGCAGGAACCTACGGCCTGGAACTCAGACGGGCTGCGAGGGAAGCCCTCAGCGCAGCACTTCCTGAGGACCCGCTGAGCACTTAGCCACTGTGCACACACCACCTCGCCCAGCAGGGCCCCCACAGTTTGGCTAAAAACTTTCCAATGAGAGGCATTGGATTGTTTATGTTGCATTTGGGCACAGTAAGAAAGAGATCCAACCCCAAACGGGTCCTCACTCTTCCATGGTCAGTAAGTGACCCGGTCTCTCCAGCAGCGATGCTCCAGCATAAGACTTCACTCACTTCCTCCACTGGCCCACCCACGGCCCTCCGTGTCCGCCCCTATGCGCTGCAGTGGGCTCCCATGGGTGGTTCTGTGCCTCCGGCCCACCCACTCCAAACTCCATGCTCCGGAAAACTGCTGCAGTGAGCATTTTACAAGCACAGCCAGGCAGGCACAGCACTGCTTGTGCACACCTCGAATGGCATCCTTGTTACTTTCAGAATAAAGTGTATCTGCCCACTGGCCTTCAAGGCCCTGGAAGGTCTGGTCCATCATCTCTCCCACCGTTTCCGAGGCTCCAGCCTAGTTTTTGAACAATTCAAACTCTTCCTCTCTCTTCGTGGTCATTTCTTCCGCCGAAATGCACGTGCAATACACGCTCCTCCCTAGATCTCACGCAACTGTGTCCCTTTTGTCGTTCATCTCCACCCAGTGCCACCCCCTGGAAGAGGCTTTCTGGCTGCCAGGGTGTGGGAGCATCGGATGGTCCTGCTGTGCACTCTCCTGCCCTCTTAGCGGGAGCAGGGGCCAGTCCTGGCTCCGCCCCTGTAGTCCCCAGCCCGGGGCTCTGCCTGGTCACAGTTGCTGCTCAATAAGTGTTCATGGACCGAGTGGATTCCATGTCAGACAGCAGAAACACAGGATTCCAATCACCCCGATGGGAACAGGCACTGGCAGGGTTGCCCTGAGCCAAGTGAGGCTGCAGATGAGTTTCCTACCATTGCCCTGTCGGAGACCACACATGTAGTCTCCTCACAGCAACACAGATGTATTTACTTCCAGCTCTAGAGACCCGAAGCAAGACCCAGTTTCATGGGGTAGCCTGAGGCCTCGGGACTGGCCCTCTGCAGCACCCCCGATGTGCTTTTCTGGCTTCTGGGGGCTGCTTGCATTCCTTGGCTTGTGGCCTCTTCCTTGAGCCTCCCTGGCCTCTTGCTTCACCCTCACATCTCCTGCTCCTCCAACTCTAATCCCCCTGCCCCCTGCCCTTGTAAGCATCACTGTGAAGGCAATGCTGCCTGGAGAATCTCTTCATCCCAAGACCCTGAACTTAGTTAAACCCAAAGTCTGGTTTTCTGTGTGACATGCATGGGTTGGGAGATTAGCCACAGACACATCTCGGGGCCATTGTTCAGCTGACACAGACTCATGCTGCCTATCGGTGACATTGCTCAGCAAGGTGACATTGGCTAGGTCTTCTCTTGCGAAAGGAACCAAGGCCTCCACAAACCACCAGGGCCTCCACTTTCCACCTGTGGTGTGAGGCAGAGGCCACTCCCACCCTGGCCCCACCCAACCTGGCCTGCTGCATCCAGGTGGAAGGGGAAGGCGGGGCTAGAATGTGACAACGGTGCAGGGTTAGTGTTCGGGACACGATGTCAGTCACTGCCTTCCGGGTGCAGGAAGGTGCAGGGGCTGCTAGGGCAGCATCCTGTGGAACAGAAGCCTTGCCTCCTCATGAGCTGGAGGCTGTGTGTTACCTGCAGGCCCTCTGAGGTGATGGGGCCTCAGGAAGTGAGAGAGCAGGTGGGGGGAGCAGAGCAGGTAGGTGGGCCAGGTGATGCCCTCCGTTGGGAGGGTCTTCTCCCCTGGCTCACTCTCTGCCAACACACTCTACTCTCACAAAAACCCTTTGTGTTCTGCATGATCAACTTTTCAAAACACCTTTGCTCTCTCAAGACCTAGAACCATTTATTCCTGTAACTCTCATGGCTGAGCACAGAATGTTCTTTACCCCAAGGAAAGCCCTACATCATAAATACGGGTGACATTTAAGCTTTAGTATGGATTTAGCACCAACTGCCCCCTCTGAGCCCCAGTCCTCTCTGTCCCCATTGCATTGCATGAGACAGCGGATGCGGGAGCTCTGACAGTGTTCAGCCCAGGGAGGCCTCAGTGACAGCCGCCAAGACTTGGGGCTCATCTCCTGCCAGGCTTGAAGCTGAAGAGAGTGTGCTCCAGGCAATAGGAACTGCTAAGAAATGGAGCGAGTTTTTCTCAAACTAAATATTGTTGAGCTTTGAGTGCATCTTAGGGGCAGTAGAGGGACATTGATTGAACTTGGCAATAGGGCCATTTCTGGTGACACTGAGCAATGTCAACAGAGCTCCCATTCGGAAAGCAAATCGGTGTGAACAGCAGCGGTCAGTGGTCAGAGCCGTCTTTTGAGGAACTGGACTATGAAAGGTGAACAGTTGGGTGGTGGCTGGAGAGGGTGTGGGTCCAAGCAAGGCTTCTGTAGGGAACACTCTAGTGGCGGAGAGAAGGGTGTGAGGGGATGAGTAAAGGTGGGAGAGAAGAGCTCAGAGCAGAGAGAAAAGTGCTGCCTCCACTGGCATGGGGGCCGTGGGCCATGAGGCGAGGCGGGAGGTGAAGGCAGCAGGAGGCCGCCATATGCGCAGGGCTCCTTGCTGTCAAGTAAGTGTGGGCGGTATTATTATTTGGGTTGCAGGGCCATGGAGGTGACTGCCAGTGAGGGGGCAGCTTCCTGGACTCACCAATCCTGAGGGGAGGCCGGTTCCGTGCTGTGAGGGGCACAGGGCAGCACCGGGGTGAGTGGCGGTCCAAAGGGAAGGTGGCTTCCCGGGGAAGCAGCAAGGCAAGGGGGGTGAGCAGGCCAGGGGCTGGCCAACTTGAATAGTGTCAGTAGCTCTGAGACAGGGGTGCTTCCCCAAGTTGCCTGGCGCCTGGCCCTTGAGCGGTTGGTCAGGGGAACAGGGACCTGGGTGTGTGAGCCCCACCAGGGGCCTAGGGTGAGGGCTTTGGGCCAGTTGGTTTGCACGTGAGAGACACTCTCTCAGGCCAGCTCTCTGCTGTCTGTGGGAATCAGTGGCCCTGGGAGGGGCGATCGCCCGCAGAGGTGAGAGCATCCAATACAGAAGCAGACCAGCCTGGTTCCTAGACTTGTGCAGAGTCTCCAGCCCACATTCCTGTCTCCTGCCCAGATGCCCCAGCACCATGAGCCTCCACCGTGTGCTCTCCACAGATACCCAGGCCTGGGTGTGCCGGGCCTCGTGGACACCAACTGGAAAGGAGACTTGCCATCCAGGTGAGAAAAAGCACATTAAAAACTTTCATTCATGTCTTTATTCCTAAGCAATAGGAGGAAAGGATGCATTTCTGCAGGAACCAAAAAGGCAAAGGACACAGGCTGTCAGGGCCGGAAAGAAGGGTACGTGATAAGCCACAGAGGTGACAACTTCCTTGCATGGAGCATTGCGGAAGTGAGCGAGGAGGTGTTGCTGACATCTCTTCTCAGGGCCGTGAGCATACGGTGGATGTAGACTGGCATTCACACAGCTCTGGGCAGCTGTTCCTGAAGAGGGATCAGATTTTTCCCCCCGATATATTTTATTGATTTTTACAGAGATAAAGGGAGAGGGATAGAGAGTTAGAAATATCAATGAGAGAGAATCATCGATCAGGTGCCTCCTGCACACACCCCACTGGGGATGTGCCCACAACCAAGGTACATGCCCTTAACCGGAATCGAATCCGGGACCTTTCAGTCCACAGGCTGATGCTCTATCCACTGAGCCAAACTGGTCAGGATGGGATGGGATTTCTTAAACTGCTGCCACCTCTGTGATGGGAAGTTTTCCTACAAAATTAGCCCGAGGTGACAGCCCGGAGCTGCCAGTCACCCGCCACTAAAAGACAGGTCAGAAGGGTCCCGGGGAGCCCGGTCCACACACATTGCTTTTCCTTAGCATGACGAATTCAGGCAGGCTCCATCCCTGGGGTTGGGGCAGAGCCAGGAGGTGGAGCCCAGGTATTTTCTCCCCATGCCTGTGGCAGCCTCCGCACTGACTTCCATGGCAGGCAGGCCCTTAGTGCACGCCTTTCCTTCAACCAGCACAGTGAAGTGATCCCAGGGAGAGAAGGTGATGGCTGACCAGCATTCACATGGCAGACTCCAGGGTCCATTCGGTCCTGAAGTTATCCAACCACCAAGGGCCCTTCCGAGTGGGAACGCAGGTTTCTTGTCTCATGGGGTGGCCTGGTCCCAGGTCTGAATGACTGTCTGCTGTGACCTTCAGCCTCTGTCAGCTTCTCTCCTGCTCACATGGGGACCCCTGAGGGTGGGACACCTCAGAGGACACCCTCTGCAGGCCAGGGGAGCCTAGGGTCACAGGCGCAGGGCCCAGGAGGAGCCACCACCTTCTCCTCCTGGAGCTGCGCCCAGGTCCTGCCAGTACCCAAGAGGAAGTTTGGTCCCTGTGCTGCCTCCCCAGGTAATTCCTGACTGAGGAGCCTCTGATGTCAAACAGCGCAAACAGGCCCTGTGTCTGCGACACAAGGGTGACCCTCTGCTTCCACCATTTGGGGTCTCTGCCCAAGAGGAAAGCGACAGCCTCACAGCCTAGAAAAGGGCTGTTCCAGCCCCCAGGAAAGCAGCCTCAGGAAACAACTAGAGAAGGAGACAATGGAAGGGAAACAGCAGCGGGCAGCTGGTATGGGGAGCACACACTTGGAACAGATGGAGATGGTTCTCCTCTGGCTCAGGTAAGGCGCCTGCAGGCACCCTAGCCACCTCTCCCACCTCGTCCTCCGTGGCTCCCAGCACCTAGTCCTCCGTGGCTCCTGTTCTGGTTTAGAAGGGGGCAGGGCAAGGAAATTAAGAAACTGGACACTGGGGTCAGACCTAGATTCTTGGATTCTTGCTAAGTCAATCGCCCTTTCTTTGAGCCTTTGCTTTCCTAATAACAATGACTACTATTTTTCACATATTCACCAAATATTAATTAAGTGCCTACTTAATGTTAAGGCTTGGGGAGGATAAAGCAGTGCACAGAGCATCTGTGATGTGCTGGGCCCTGCTGTGCATGCATCATTCTAATTAATCCCTGTGACAACAAGATGCCCTGAGTTATCACCCCATGGTATTTTCCAAACTAAAACCATTCACTGGTTATGACATCATTCGTGGATGATATCCAGAATCTTCTTTTAAATAAGCACAACAGAATATGTCAGCAAACAATACACATGGTGACGATAAGAGCTGCTTTATAGAACCTTTATTCCGTGTGTGTCTGTGTGTTTGTGTGTGCTGTGTGTCTCTGCATGTGTGTGTCTGTGTGTCTATGTGCCTGTATGTCTGTGTGTCTCTGTGTTTTTCTGTGTGTCTGCATGTGTATGTCTCTGTGTATGTCTGTGTGTCTCTGTGTGTGTCTGTGTGCATGTCTGTTTACGTGTCTGTGTGTCTGTGTGTGCACATGCATGAGCGGGTGCTCTGGGTCCTGGCACGGAAGACTTCCCCTGTAGCAGGTCCTGATCACAGGCCGGAAAGCCCTGCTCCAGACATGAGTTCTTCTGAAGACGTCTTCCACAGCTTGACTCTTCATGGGTCTTCGGTCTGTGGGAGCAATGACCCCTGTTTCATAGACAAGGAAACTGAGTCTTAGTGAGTTGAAATGCCTTGCTCAATGTCACTGTGACAGGCTCCAAGTTCCACATCTATGACACCATGTGACCCTCTTTTGCTGCTGTGACAATTGGGGTAACAGTAGTTCCCATCTAAATACTTCAGCCAACTGGATGACATCAGAGGGACCATTGAAAACATTGAGATGCATTGTGAAGGTTAAGAACTGCACGAGACTCTGTTTGGCACATAGTAGCTACTCAATAAAAGCTGTTGAATGAGTAAATGGGTGTGGGCGTGCTGACAGCTCCCCAGCCGCAGATCAGGGTTGGCTGTTAAACCAAAAGCTGCCTCCAGCAGGCGATGCCTCAGACACTCCCCATGTTGCTGCTTCCTGCCAAAGAGGAGATGCACCAAGACTGGGGGAACTGCAGTTGGGAAGAGGGTGAGCATAAGGGTGGGTCACAGATAGGAACCCCCCTGAAGCAAGGGCCAAGGGTAGCTCATGTGTACGGGCACCTCCTGGAGCATCCTCAGCTCAGGGACAGCCCTTAGGGGGCGTCCATCCCACCCACCTGTTCCCAGGGCTCAGGCTTTGGGCAATGAGCCCCACAGGCTGACTCATTCTGCCTTTGGGCAGGTCTTTCTGGAGCCTGAAGTAGCTGTGAAGGAAGACGACAGAAGACGGGCGGCTTTGGGCTCTGAGCTCAATGCGTGTGATCATAACTGCATCCACTCACGCCTTGGACGCCGGTTAGTGGTGTGGGGGGGGGGGGATGAGGGTGCACCTTCAGTTGGAGCAGCTTCCAGTCCTCTCCTGTCACACTTGGGCTTCCCGTATCTTTTATTCTAAGTGTAATTTTACACTTTAATGTACACGGGTCGCACCCAGGAATACAGGTCTGAGACTCTGTGTCTGACAAGCTCCCCGGTGATGCTGAGGCTGGGGCCTGGGACCACACACGGAGGGGGAGTCGAGGCCCACGAAGGCCCTGGGTAGTTTGCTGGAAGCCCCGGGGCTAGCTCCACACGAGAGATTTGAACACTCCCAGTGGCTCCCCAATAGCGCCCATTTTAATGCAGGAGGCCATTCCATCAGGGTGAGCATTGCCCTCACTCTGAGTCAGCTTCTCCCAGAGAAGGGAGTGGGGTGCCTCCTGGAATTGGGGGACTTTGGGCCAGAAAATGCCCCTGTGATGTCATAGTCAATTGCACAGCAGCTCCTGGCCTGCCATCTGCGTCTGTGTCCTGGCTCTGCTGCTTCCAAAGCCGTTCCCTCACCTTTAAAACTGGGGTTGATATAGAAGTGACCCCACAGGTCCCTGGTGAGAATGCCACACAGAAGAAGGGAAGGGCGCTCCCTGTGCCCAGTGACTGCTGACTGCGCACCGGCTCCTTATTCCGCGGTTAGCACTGTCACGGGGGCAAGAAACGGGCTGCCACTGCGGGAGGTGCAGGTGAAGGGGGGTCTTCAGAGAGGAGGCGACTTAATGAAGGGATCCCACGTGGGCAGGGGAGGAGCCGACAGAGGCTGAGTGGCGCCTAAATGAAGGTTTGCCATGAAAGGAAGGAGATGGGAAAAACATAAAATATGCAAACGTGGGGGAGGAGCAGCAGCCACTGGAGCCCAGCGCTGAGCTCGGCCTTGCTCCTCGGAGTGGGGTGCGGGGGCGCATCTGAGCGTCTCCAGGGGCCGCGCAGGCAGACGTCTGTTCAGCAGGGGTGTGCTCCGCCTGGTGCCCGGCTCTGAGCTGGACGCTGCTCTGCATTGCACGGCCTGACGCCTGAGGGGAGGCTGGGCGGCCACCACGCCCCCCACCCAGGGGCGCCCCGAGTGCCAAGGCCGACTGCACTGCTAGGCGCGCGCCTCCTCGCTCTCCCGGGCCCTGTGGGCTTCAGGGCGACTGGCGCACCCTTGCTAACTGTGACCCTGAGTTGGCTGGCGGAGCGGGGCAAGGGGTGGGGTGGTGGCGGTGAGGTGGGGGGGGACCTGTGGGAGGTGCGGTGCAGAGGAGGATGCGCACCCGGCAGGTGGCGCTGCAGGTGGGCCCGTGGGACCAGGGGGCGGGGCCGCTCCTGGGCGTGAACTGAGGTGTGGGCTGGTCACGGCTGCATCCGTCCCTGACCAGCGATCCTTCCTGAGATAAAGTCGCAGTTAAAACAGTGAAATTGTGACTCCAGCAGCAGTAGGCAGGTCAGAAACAACCCGCAGCCTGGGGCCGGCTCCGCACACCAGAACACTGCTCCCCTCCCACATGGAGCTCGGGGTCCCTTTGTGGAGGCTTCTGAGTGAGGGCCCTCCCCCCCCTCCCCCCACACACACACCAAGAACTCCAGAGACGCATAGCTCTGCTTTGGATCTGCCGCTGCCCTGTGGGCCCACCTTTCCCATCTGTAAAGTAAGGGCCGTCTCCGTGGCTGCACGGCCCGCGTTCCTTGACGCTAAAGTAGTGACAGGACGTGCGGTGCCCGTCAACCTTAATCCCTCCACACAGTTACTCACTTCACCTCGCACCCCACGATCTGGGTGTCACTACTCTCTCTCCCTGTACAGTCAGGGGAGCTGAGGCTCGGCCAGGCAGATCCCTTACCCTAGCCACCAGTCAGAGCGGAGAGTGGACAGCAGCCCCCAACCCTGGCCACTCCATAGGGGCCGTCCGGGTGGGGCCACCACTGGGGTCGCCCCTCGGCCTGAGCACAGGTTGCCCTGCGGGTGCATGAGGGCCTCCTCCCTGCAGCCCAGCGCCGGCACGCGCCAAAGTGTCTGGAGTCTGGATGTTGTGGCCCTGCCTGCAGCCTGTGCCCCAGGACAGAGCCCTGAGGGGGGGCGGGAGGCAGGGCCAGGGGCTGAGACCACATCCAGCACCCAGCACCTCCCAGGCCCAGGCTCAAAGCCACCGGGCCTCCAGCCGCAGGGCTCGGAGTGGCCTGGGGCCGATCTCCCATGATCTCCCCTCAGATGACAGAGACACAAGACTGGATTCTGGCTTCACTGGATGAATCCAGGTGGCCCACCACAGCACCTGTTGCCCTAAGTGCGATGCAAATAGGATGATCTGGGGCTTTCGCCACCCCTTTAAACGGCAGTGAGTCCCGTCAAATGGAACAACCCGAAGGAGCTCGTGGAGGAGCCCAGCCACGAAGCCTGGAACTCATTCTCAGATGGTTTGGGAAGTTGGTGGCACCAGGATGTGTGTGGCATGAGGCTTGGTGCTGGAGAAACACCAGTGAACCAGAGACACAGCCCCTGCCTCCAGAAGTCTCACAACCCTTAGGGGTGATGTACCTGGCATATCTTAGGGTCCCTCCCCTGCACTGCACATCTCCCTCCCAGTTCCCGAGGTTGCAGACCTGCTCACAGCCATGGCAGCAGAGAGCAGGCCCTTTACCCCCACAGGAGGGAGGCTTTGCAAGGGGGACCTCCTGGGAGCTCCTTTGAGGCACAACCAGAAACCAAGGGGCCGCTTGGCGGAGGGACCCAGACATCCCAAAGTTCTCCACTTCTTTGCCAAGTGTGCAGAGGAAGCCAATGCTGATGGGAAATGTGGGCCCTGGCACCAGCTGCCTCCGGACTCCAGCTGTGGCTTTCCAGGAGGCTAAGGTCCTGGCATAGTATAGAGATTCTGGCCCCAGGGAAAGCCACAAGTGGCTTATCGACAAAGGGCCTGCAGGGACAGCATGTCTTGAGCAGGGAGCTCTTATCACACGTAAACACACTTGGAACCCCACGTCTGCTGCTTTCACGTGAAGCTCTGCGTGGGACCCATGTGCAGCCCAGCCTGTCTGGGCTCGGTGTACGGTCAGTTGTGCCCGACTGGATCGGGTGCAGACTCATCATACTCCAACTCAGGAACAAGAGGACAAAGAAATAAAAACATGGGCAAAGGAAGGAAGTCCGAATTTATTCTCTTGTCCCTCTGTTTCTTTTCTTTTCCTTTATCTTTTCCTGTTTTCTTTCAGTTATTTTGCTCGATATTTAATAGATTTTTATTTTTTTTCTTTATTGATTTTTTACAGAGAGGAAGGGAGAGGGATAGAGAGTTAGAATCATCGATGAGAGAGACACCTCGATCAGCTGCCTCCTGCACACCCCCCTACTGGGAATGTGCTGGCAACCAAGGTACATGCCCTTGACCAGAATCGAACCTGGGACCCTTCAGTCAGCAGCCCGACGCTCTATCCACTGAGCAAAACTGGTCAAGGCTTTAATAGATATGTTGAGCATAAATTCAAGGCCAGACTTTTCCAGGCAGCAGGGAAATGGCAAGTAATCAAAACACAGCCCTTGGTGGCGAGGGGGACACATTGAAACAACAACTATTAAAATGTCAGGTGGTGATAAACACTTTTAGGGCTAAAAACTAAGGGTAATGGAAATATAGGGTGTTACCTCACATAGGTGTTGGGAAAGTCTTTTTGATATAAGCAGAGGCTGAGAGAAGTAAGAGGATGAAGTGGGAATATCTGAGGAAGAAGACTACAGGCAGGGAAAGAGCAGATGCAAGTCCCTGAGGCAGGGTCTTGTCTTGCTTGCTCCACGGAGGCTTGACAGAAATTTGGACTAAAGCCATAATTTGGGGCATTAGTCACAGAAGAGGGTCTGAAGCATGCATATTGTGATTTTGTCAACTTGTTTACTCAACAAGTACTAGGTACTGGTTAAAACTGCAAAGGCAGGATCCCTGTCCACAAAGACCTTACAGCCTTCAGAGACCAACAGATAAATTAGCAGGCAAGAGGATGTGATTGAAATCAACTCAGACAGGCAGGAATAGAGAAGAAAAGCTCAGCAAGCCTGTGGGTCTCAGGGAAGGCTTCCTGGAAGAGGCAGACCTACTGTGGCATCTGGCTGCAGGGGAGAAGCCAGGTTTCTAGTCTGGGTGACAAGGTGACCTAGGAAAGCAGTGGTGCCATTGATTAAGCTAGGTGATGTGGACATTAGAGGAATGGCAGCATGGGAGCTCCCCTTGATCTTGCCCCTTTGAAGTTTCAACAATTTGAACAGCCTCAACAAAGGATTCCCTACTCAACACACAAGCAAGCCTGAGGTATCCACACACTGACATACTTAAGGTGGGCAAATGAGAACAAAAGGGGGTGATGAGAAGAGAGAAGGGCTGAGACAAGCCACGGACCCAGCCCTGCAGCCAGGAGCTCACAGCGGGTTCAGTGCAGAGCAAGGAAGAATCCGGTTGTGGTTGGTGCTCCCTTCAGGCTGGAGGATCAGAGAATTCTGCAGGCATTCCTGTAGGAGCCAGTAATAGGAGCTGAAGCTGAGCGCAGGGACTTGGGAAGGACTCAGCATGGGGGTGTTGCCTTGGTTGTCAGGTGGTCCACATTCCAGGCAGAGAAACAAAGACATGGAGCCCTGCCACTCTGCACCCTCCCAAGGCTCACCTCCCTTTGACCTTGGTGTCAGGTTGGAGAGCACATTATCTGCAAACTCAAGAACTGGTACCACAGAATCACTTTCTTCCCTGAACAAAGAATGCACTTTGTGACTGGTTGTAGGGTTGGGCATGGCATAGGGGGACTCCACAGAATTCTAGGCCCATTACTGGGAGGGCAAAACAACAAAGGAGCTGGCAGGTTTCCCCAGCCCAGCCCACCCCCATGCACCACAGCTATAATGTTGGCAAGACCTGTGGAGGATAGCACTAGGGTTTCACAGAGCTAAAACCTTGTGATTCAGTGCCATCTACTGGAAAATAAGAGATTTCATTTTGTTAATCTGCTAGAGAACTGCCACTCACATATTGATGCTTAGACAGAGAAGGGATTCATCAAATACTGTGAATAACCAAGGTAGTGAGGCAGATTGGAAATAAAATAAAACATCTCTGGAAAACAAACTTAAAGACATTAAAAATATGTGACACAAATGAAAGAGAATTCAAAATTGCAGTTCTGAAAATACTGAATGAGATGTAAAAAAAAAAAATACAGTCAATTTATTGCTCTTAGAAAACAAATCAATGAACAAAATGAGTTCTTTACCAAGGAGACTGAAACTTTAAAAAACAAACAAATTCTGGAGATGAAGAACTCAGTAAAAGATCAATAATGAACCAGTGAAATAGAATGGGGCAGATGGAAGAAAGAATTAGTGATATTCAAGATAAAAACATAGAAAAAAAAGCATAAGAAAGAATAGAGAGACTTGAGTATAAAACACACAAGAAACTTCTACAAGAACTATTCGAGTCCATTAGAAAGAACAATCCTATATAATAAAAGGCTAATAGACCAAATGACAGAACAACCAGAACAATCGAACAACCGAAAAACTTGTCACTATGACGTGCACTGACCACCAGGGGGCATGTGCAGAACATGGTGGGCATTGGCCTTGGCAGGGTGGTGGAGCAAGTGAGCAGGGGCGCCAGACCAAGGCGGGGCACCAGTGGCTGTTATTGGGGTGAGCCTGTGGTGGTTACTGAAAATTCTTTGTTCCCACGCTCCGCAGTCTCATTCGGTGCTTACACCTGCTGCCAGCGCTGGCCCCCCTTGTGCCTGCTGCTGGTGCCAGAGCTACTGCTCACACCTACTGCCACTGTTCAGTGCCAGCCACAATTGCTCCATGTTGTCAGTGGGTGTGAGCGGTGGCTGTTGGCCCCAATTGCCCCTCAGGGCTTTTCCAACTCCCCCTGCTCCTGAGGGGCAATCAGGGCAGCAGCTGCAGCTTGCACTCACTGACAGTGCTGGCCCTGCTTGCTGGTGCTGACCCCAATTGCTCTGTGCCTTCTGCAGGTGCCAGCAGGGCTGACACCATCAGCATGTTGGAGCAGTGGCTATAGGAGTACAGTGGGAGAGGCTGGGTGGGGGCATGGAGGATGGGCCGAGACTAACCCCTGTGCCTACCACAGACTTTCAGCCCATAGTTCCTTTCAAGGTGCATGAATTCATGCACTGGACCCCTAGTATTAGAATAATAGACAGCCCAGAAAAAAAGAGGGAGAAGAAAATGGGCAGCCTATTCAAACATAGTGGATGAAAACTTCCCAAAGCTACAGAAAGAACTAGAACCTCAAATCCAAGAAGCATACAGAACACCTAGATACCTCTATCCAAATAGGCCCTCTCCAAGGCACAGTGCACTAAAACAGTAACAAATTAATAGAAAGAAAGAATTCTCAGGCATCAGAAGAAAAGAATAAAGTGACCTACAAAGGAAAGGCCATTAGTTTATCCTGGGGCTTCACAGAAACTTGATGAGCCAGAAGAGAATGGAACCAAATATCCAAACGACTGAAAGAAAGTCATTATCAGCCAAACATGACATATCCAGCAAAGTTATTCTTTAAATATGAAGACAAAATAAAAAAATTTCCAGACATGCAGAAGCTGAGGGAATTCATCACCAGAGCTCCATTGCAGGAAATACTCCAGGGCAGTGGTTTTCAACCTTCTGGCCCTTTAAACACAGTTCCTTATGTTATGACCCAACCATAAAATTATTTTCGTTGCTACTTCATAACTGTAATGTTGCTGTTGTTATGAATCATAATGTAAATATCTGATATGCAAGATGGTCTTAGGTGACCCCTGTGAAAGGATCATTCGACTGCCAAAGGGGTCATGACCCACAGGTTGAGAACCGCTGCTCTAGAGGGTTATTCTACTGAAACAAAGAACATAGTGTCACAACACTATGAGTAATTTCACCAACAAACTAATAGCATAAACAGGAACAATTTGTGACAACCAAAACATGCAGGGGAGGGCAAGAGTTTGAAAGATCGACATAGAGGGGGTGACTGCTCCAAGCCTGGGGGCAGGCCCCCAGCAGGTAGACACACGCAGGAGGACTGCTCTGAGCCTCAATTTGAAAAGGAGAATGGAGATAAGATTCATTAAAAAGAAAAAGGACTACTGTATATATAACACTTTCTTTGTCATAAACCTAATGATAACCACACACACACACACACACACACACACACAACTGGGACACACACACAACTGGGATACATTGCTTAAAAAAGTAGGAAAAAAGTATGGAACACCACCAAACAAAAACAACAGGCAGAAACACAAAGGAAAGGAACTAGTGGAGGCACAGAGCTACCAGAAAACAAAAGATAAAATGTCTGTAAAAAATCCTAATCTTGCCCTGACCGGTTTGGCTCAGTGGAGAGAGCGTCGGCCTGGGTACTCAAGGGTCCCAGGTTCGATTCCAGTCAGGGGCATGTACCTTGGTTGCGGGCACATCCCCAGTGGGGGGTGTGCAGGAGGCAGCTGATCGATGTGTCTCTCTCATCGATGTTTCTAACTTTCTATCCCTCTCCCTTCCTCTCTTTAAAAAAAATCAATAAAATATATTTTAAAAAAATACTAATCTTAACTAATAAAAGCATAATATTGAAATTAACTGTTTCTCCAAGACAGGGTAAGCCACTCCCACCAGCCAATCAGAGCGGCTATATGCAAATTAGTCCAGCCAACATGGCGGCTGCCACTCACGGACCTGAGTAAACGGCAGCTTCCATTGCGGAAGGAGTGAAAGTGAAACTGCCGCCCGCTCCTCCGCTTAAACTGGCTCAAGCAAAACACAAGTTTGCAACAAAATAACAATCATAGAATCCTAGGGAGCGGAAGGAAACAGCAGGCCTAAGAGTAACATTGTCTCATTATAGATACCTCAGAGGTGAAGCAGAGAGGAGGCTTCATTAGTAGGCCGGCTTAAAGGAATAGTGTATCAATTATAGAAGATAAACAAACTCCAGATACCTGCCGGCCTGGGACCTTGGGTTGTCAGAGGCAACCCAGGCTTTGAGCAGGGGACCAAGGCAATAAAGTTTCAATTATAGAAATTAAATAAATCCCAGATACCTGTTTCCAGCCAGGCACCCCAGTAGGGACCTGAACGCTGAAGGGGCTGTGGGCACCCTGAAATGTCCCTCTGCCCCTCACCCAGGCTGGACAGGCACCCCAGTAGGGACCTGAACCGTGAAGGGGCTGTGGGCAGCCTGAAACAGCCATCAGGCCCTCACCCCGGCTGACCAGGCATGCCAGCAGGTGGACATCCCCTGAGGGGTCCCAGACTGCTCGAGGGCACAGGCCAGGCTGAGGGACCCCTCCTCCCCCCAAGTGCACAAATTTTTGTGCACCGGGCCTCTAGTTTGGACATAATTGAGATTTACAGAACCTTTCATTCCAGAATATCAGATTATACATTCTTCTCCAGTGTACATGGAACATTCTGAAGGATAGACCACATATTGGGCCACAAAACTAGCATCAACAAATTCCAGAAGATTGAAATTATACCAAGCAGATTCTCTGACCAGGATGCCTTGAAATTATAAATCAATCACAAAAAAAGTAAGTAAATAGACCAACAAATACGTGGAGATTAAACACCATACTCATAAAAAATGGCTGGGTCAAAGAAGAAATAATAGGTGAGATCAAAAGATATATGGACAAATGAGAATGACAATACAGTATATCAAAACCTCTGGGATGCAGCAAAAGCAGTAATAAGAGGGGAGTTTATGTCATTATAGGACTATCTCAAGAAACAGAGAAATCCCAAGTAAATAACCTAACATCACATCTCAAAGAACTAGAAAAAGAAGAACAAAGGCAACCCGAAGTTCATAGAAAAGAGGAAATAATAAAAATTAGAGCATTGAATGAACTAGAGAACAAAAAGACTATGTAAAAAAATTAATAAAACAAAGAGCTGGGTCTTTGAAAAGATTAATAAAATTGGCAAAACCCAGGCTAGACTCATTAAGGAAAAAAGAGAAGCAACTCATATATACAAAATCAGGAATAAGAGAGGAGAAGTCGCCACAGACATCACAGATATACAAAGAGCCATACTGGAATGTTATGAAAGACTATATGCCACCAAATTCAACAACCTAGAAGAAATGATAAGTTCCTAGAATTATATAACTGCCTAGGCCAAATCATGAAGAATTGGAAAATCTAAATAGACTGATCAGCAGTGAGGAATTGAAACAACCATAAAACCTTCCTCAAAATTAAAAGTCCAGGACCAGATGTCTTCACCAGTGAATTCTACCAAAAGTTCAAAGAAGATTTAAAACCTGTCCTTCTCAAACTCTTTCAAAAATTGAGAAAGAGACAATACTTCCCAACACATTCTATGAGGCCAATAAAATCCTGATACCAAAACCTGGCAAAGATAACAACAAAAAAGAAAACTGGAGACCAATATCTTTCATGAATACAGATGCAAAATTCCTAAATATCATAGCAGTGAATCAAATGCAATCAAACATCAAAAAATAATACATCACAATCAAGTTTGGGTTTATACCAGGGCACAGTGGTGGTTCAACAGACACAAATTGATTGATGTAATACACTGCATTAACAAAACCAAGGATCACTATTATATAATCTTATCAATAGATGGAGAAAAGGCATTTGATAAGATACAACATCCATTTACGATTAAAACACTCAAGAAAATAGGGATAGAATGAAAGTACCTCAACATAATAAAGGCCATATATGACAACCCTCAGCCAATATATTCAATGGTGAAAAACTGAAAACTTTTCCTCTAAGATTAGGAACAAGACAAGGATGCCCACTCTCACCACTCTTATTCAGCATAGTGCTGGAAGGCATAACCAGAGCAATGAGACAAGAGAAAGAAATAAAAGGCATCAAAATAGGGAAGAAAGAATTAAATGTGTCACTTTTTGCAGATGACATGATTCTGTATATAGAAAACCCTAAAGACTCCACCAAAAAACTTGCAAGATACAAAAATTAATGTGTAAAGTCCACTGCTTTACTGTATACTAACAATGAAACTTCAGAAATAAAAAAACAACAACACAATAATTCCTTTTGCCGTTGCAACCAGAAGAATACAATACCTAGAAATATACTTAATGAAGGATGTGAAGGACCTATATACTGTAAACTACTAAGTGTAGTTATTAAAAGAGATTGAAAAGGACAGAATAAAATGTAAAGATGTTCCGTATTAGTGGATTGGAAGAGTCAACATAATTAAAATACAAGTCAACACTAAGCAAACAAACAATTCTATATGATGAAGAGGTAATATTCAAATTAATCCTCACACCCTCACAATGCAGCTGCCTATGACCAGGCCGGCAGGTGGGTTAGTGAGGGATGACCAAACGACTGAACAGCAGGCTGTGTGGGGTGACCAGACTGGCAGGGGAGCTATGAGGGGTGACCAGGCCACCATGGGGGCAGTTGGGGGTGACCAGGCTGGCAGGGGGAGCAGTTGGGGGCAATT
>PVJC01019674.1:0-22000 GCA_004026665.1 Murina feae | reverse complement strand
TATCCTGGTTATGGAAAACGTGTGTACAGAAAATGAACTACATGAATAGATGGACACACAATGTGATTATGTTACGAGGGCGGGGAGGGGGGGTTGGAAGCCAGAATGGATGGCGAGAGGGGATAAACAGGACTTCAGCCCTGTCGTGTTCCCCGAAAGGGGACCGGACCCTTAGTTGTTCTGCCTCCAGCTGGCCCATAAAGTGTGGGTCCCTGACTTTGTGCAAAAAAAGTTTCACAACATTAATCCAGGTGATTTTGAGAGTATGTTTATTAAAGCTGAGGACAGTGAAACAAGGACTTATGACAGAAAAAGCAACAGGAGAGCATAGGTGGGGTTGCCTTGGCTCTCTGGAAATATCAGGAAGAAATGAGCCTGGGTGGAGGTGCTTCAGCTCACTGGGAAGTCAGAGAAAGGGGCCTCGGAGACAGGTTGAGGGGTTTAGCCTGGGACAAGCTGCTGCTGCCCATTGCTCCCCGGCTGCAAGTCTCATGGAGACCCCTGGCGTTTAGGAGATGCATGATTGTGGGGGGAAGAAGAGGAAGGTAGGGAAAGACAGAGGCATGCTGGGGCGGGGGGGGGGGACTCATTTATTTTGGGACCTTCGTTTTGAGGTTTTTTAAAGGCTGGGAGTTTAGGAGCAGTCTTAAGGAAGGATCTCAACAGAAGCTTTTCCAAGTGTACCCTTTCAGGCTCGTGGCCTCCACTGATTGGTTGGCACCAGGGAGGTCATTAGTCACTACCACAGGTTTTGGCGATGCCCACCTGCTTTTCTGAGCCTGGTGCTGAAATACAGCTTAGTCCTAGATGTTATCTCTAGGGAGGTGACCTGTTAGCTGGGGGTAAATTGCTCAGCCAGTTTGCTCAGCTGTCTCAGTTTCCCCATTGCACTTGCCAAAGAATTTTCCTAGGTTCTTACTACACTGTCTCAATGATTTCTTTTTTAAAAAAGAAGAACCCTAAAAATAAACGTAGCAAAGTGTTAACACTTGGGTAGTGGAACTATACATTAGTCTCAGTACTTTTTTGTAACATTTAATCAAGTCACCTACCTCCCAAATCCAGCTAAAGCACTTTTTCATCTGCCTTTTGTAACTCCAGTTCATTTCTCCTGCTTGGTTCCTCAGCTCCTGGGACTTTCAATCACCCATGATATAGTGCAATTATCTGCTGTATATATCTATCTCTTCTATAAGACTTGTTAGCTCTCTGAAGACATGATCCATTACATGGATTCCTTGTAACCCTAGCAAGTAGCAAAGAGCCTGGTCAAAAGCAAACACTCAACACATGCTAATTGAACTGAAGTGTGAAGAAGGGCACCAAAACTTTTCAATGCAGGGCCAGAAAGGTCTTTTGGGGGCATCCTATCTCAGAGAAGATTGGTGATGAAGTTGTTAGCAGCCATCTTGCAACCCTAAGGAGAACCAGCCAATGGTAGACAGCCTCTAAGATGACCTCCACTTGTAATGGAGTGAAATGCTCAGTCTCTACAACTCTATCTTAATTCTAGCTTGTGGGTTTTCCCATGGCCTTCAGGCAGATAGCTCCTGCCATAGATATGCTAACCATTACGGGAATTCTGCTGGAGGCTTGAGTTTTTGGAATAACAGGAGTTCACGTTCAATTCCCAGTCGGGGCACATGCCCAGGTTGCAGCTCAATCTCCAATGTGGGACATGTGGGAGGCAGCCAATCAATGATTCTCTCTCATCATTGATGTTTTTACCTCTCTCTCCCTTCCTCTCTGAAATCAATAAAAATCCTATATAATAGAAGCCTAATATGCTAAGTGTCCAGTCATCCGTTCAACCAATCAAAGCATAATATGCTAATGATATGCTAAAGCCACTCAACCACTCCCTATGATGTGCACTGGCCACCAGGGGGCAGTCAACCACTCAACAAGTAGCTAATGACAGTGCACTGACAACCAGGGGGGCAGACTGCTCTTACCAGTAGGTTAGCATGCTGCCTGGGATCTGGCCAATTGGGACTGAGCAAGATGGGCCAGACAGGACCTGGAGCCCTCCCACAATCCCTCCCCAGCTAGCCAACCTCCTGTGTCCCTCCCTAGCCACAATAGTGCACAGGTGGGGTGCACCCTCTCACAATCCAGGACCCCTCAGGGGATGTTGGAGAGCCGGTTTTGGCCTGATCCCGCAGGCATAAAAGGCTAATATGTAAATCGATCAAATAGCAAAACAGCTGGTGCTGGTGCTGAAATACAATTTAGTCTAGATGGTGGATAGCGCATTGGCCTGCAGACTATAGGGTCCCGGATTCGATTCCAGTCAAGGGCAAGTACCTTGGTTGCAGGCTCCTTCCTGGACCAAGCCCTGATTGGGGCTCATGCAGGAGGCAAACAATTGATGTGTTTCTCTCACATCAGTATTTCTGTCTTTCCTTCTCTCTTCCACTCTTCCTAAAAAATCAACAGAAAAATATCCTTGGATGAGAATTTTAAAAAAAAAAAAGTGTTGGAGAATTGGAGCGCCTGGGTGTGTGATATGGCTTGTTTCAAGAGGATCACTGGGGCCGCTGTGCTTGGAATACCTGAAGAACCAAGGAAGGGACCAGAGAACTTCACAGTAGTAACCTTGGCAAGAGATGGTGGCTCCTACGGAATTACGAGTTTGACAGGAAAGGAGTTTAAGGGGAGGTCTGGGCATGGGGGTTAGCAGTTGGAACTCAAAAGGTATTTAATCACGGAGATGGCGTTTCCTATATCACTAGTAACTTACTAGTAGTGAATTGGAGTAAACCACTCTGAGCCTCAGTTTCCCTACCAGCGAAATGGGGAAAATATTCCCACATAGCAGGGCCTTCATGAGAACGAAATGGTAAGTGTCAAAGGCTGACCGCGTGCAGCGTGAGACCCCTGAGCCACGGCCTGCGCAGGCGTCCGGGACGGAGGGAGCCGCTGCAGACCTGTGGTCGGACTTCCGCGTCAGCAGCGGAGGACCCGCGATCCCAAGCGGTTACCAGGCAAAGAGGCCGCCGGGGCGGGACCGCAACGCGGTTTGCGGCTCCCAACCTCGCGAGATTTGTTAGCCGAGCAACAAATCCCGCCACATCTCGCGAGGCCAAGGTTCTATCTGTGGGTTTGGATTTGCGGGGAAGATGGAGTATCCCGCGTTGGGCACGGTGCAGGCCATGGACAGCGGCGGGCTCCAGCCATACAACAGCTCGGAGGAGCCAGAGGGCCGGGAACCGGACGGGCTGCGCTTCGACCGCGAGAGGGCGTGCCGCCTGTGGGAAGCAGTGTCCGGGGCCCAGCCGATGGGGAGGGAGGAAGGTGAGTGCGAGAGGGAGGGTGGGGGCCTCAGAGGAAGGAATCCCCTGGCCAGCCCGCTCATTTCGCGAGAGTGGCGGAAGCGCGGGGCTGGAATGCCGACCTACCCCCGACTCTGTGGTCCCACCCCCTGGCTCTCGGCCCGCCCCCTTGCGTGACGCAGCCCGGGACTCCCGAACTGGTGCGCCCCGCCGGCCCAGGCGCCGGGCATCCAGGCCAGCTCCTGAAAATCCAGGCTCCTGCGTGCGTTTGGTCAAGGGCCTTCTTGCGCTCAGGCCGCGGGTGTTCCTGCCCTGCCTTCCTCACCCACCGCAGCGCAGCTTTTCCCGGGCTGCAGTCCCTATCCACACCTTCTGTGAGACCTACAGAAGAGTCCCGCCAGACTTTGAGCTTCCTCACCATTTCTCCCTGAGTCTCCATCGTCTCCAGGCTCCCCCGCCCGTCATGCCTCTTCTCATGCCCCAATTTCCAAGGGCTCTAGAAGGCCTTCTTCATACCCCCATGTTCCTGCTGGCCTTGGGGATGGAGCCCTGGCTTACCCCCGTTTGTGGTTGTCTGGTCTCTACCCTTTCCTGAGATGGGGGCCAGGAATCTGAGAAAAAAGCTTCCCAGCTTGCTCTATTATTTAGCAGCGAGTAAGATGGAGAGAGAGGAGATGGAAAAAGCTGGCCTGACCTGGTTGTGTGACCCTCTTAACAGCCCTTGGAAAAGCTAGCTGCTTAACTACCCAAAAGAACACCAGCTGTCAGGGCTTCTGTGCTAATCCTGTCAAGTACTCTGCAGGGCAACCAGATTGCTCTAATGGTTTGTGCTGGCTGCGCAGACAAATCTTGAAAAGTTTAATGTTTACCTATGAACTGATGCCCCCTGGAATAAAATGGAGTTTTTTACCACAGCCAGGAATTATGTTTCAGTTTGGGGTGTCAATTATTTAGAAAATGAAGTTGGCTTACATAAAATTATAGTGTAAGTAATAGTATACACAGTGCGAGAACATAGCTTGAGTCATGAAAGCAGTAGGGAAAGAGTGACTGAGGTTTGTCAAGACAATAGTATGGCATTTCGTTACTCAGTGCCTGCATTTGAGGCACGGTTCAAAGACAATGCTGTGGAAGCAGATTTTTAACTCACAGATTTTATTTTCCTCTCCATAGTGGAGCATATGATCCAGAAGAACCAGTGTCTCTTCACCAACACCCAGTGTAAGGTCTGCTGCGCCTTGCTCATTTCAGAATCACAGAAGCTGGCACACTACCAGGTATGCCATAGTACCTTTAGAACTGCTTTACTTTCCAGACCTCGTTCCAAGCCCCCACTTCTCCCAACTTGCACTGTGAAGTGTAATTCCTTCTTAGCCACCCAGATGTTGCCTCCATGCGTGTTGACTATAACTTGAAGACTGACTTAATTTTTCCCAAGTCCTATTTCTCTCATCTAAATCAAAATCATTATACTTATATCTTCCCTTGTAGCTTATACAGTAGAAAGTATGAGCTTTGGCTTTAAATAGACCAGAGTTTGAATCACAGCTCTGCTACTCATCTTGGGCAAGAAGCCTCAGCATCTTCAGCCTCCGTTTTCTCATCTATAATATAGAGATGATGCCCTAGCTGGTTTGCCTCAGTGGTTAGAGCATCAACCCACAGTCCAAAGGGTCCCAGGTTCGATTCCAGTCAAGGGTATATAACCAACCTCGGTTGCAGGATCAATCCCCATGGGGAAGGCAGCCAATCGATGTTTCTGTCTCTGTGTCTCTCCCCCTCCCTTCCACTCTGTCTAAAAATCAATGGACAAAATATCCTCAGGTGAGGATTGAACAAAACAAAAACAAGATAGAGATGATGATAATTTTCTCATAGCTTGTAAAGATTATATTTGACAGCATGTAAAGTGCCTTGAGCAGAGTGGGAACTCAAAGGTTTCTTCCCACACCCTCTCCTGCTTAAAAGTTTTATGAGGATGAATCAGGTGAAAATCTAGTGTTTGTGAGTTCCTTAGATATGAATTGGCATTTGGCTATCTTTTATCTTTTTCCTGGGTTCTTACAGAGCAAAAAACATGCCAACAAAGTGAAGAGATACCTAGCAATCCATGGAATGGAGACATTAAAGGGGGAAATGAAGAAGCTAGACTCAGATCAGGTAATCCAGCTGCCATGTTGATACTGCTTGCTTCCTGATGAAGCCAGCAGATTGGTTGGTGTGGTAAAAAGAGCATGGGCTTTGAGTCTGACTTGGCTTCAAATTCCAGCCCTGTCGTGTGACTTGGGCAAAGTCTTATTACTTCTCTGAGCCTTGATTTCTTCCTTTATCAAAAAGAGGATGCTTATATCAACTATGTTTTAGGATTTTTCCAAACTAAAATGAGGGAAAGAAAAATACCCCACACAGAGCCTGGCACTTAGCAGGAGCTTAGTAAATGGAGCCATTGCTATGTATTACCACCCAGTGGTTTGATGGAGTAGAACAAGAAACTGCCCATTCACTGCTTAAGGAAACAAAGAGGAAGAAGGCCAGGCTGCTTTCTTGAGATCAGGGAAAAGAGCTGAGCTTAGCACTTGAATGTTTTGAGACAACAAGTGGTAGGAACACTTTATTAGATGCCTGCTCTAATAGAGATGTAAACACATTAGGCTTTTTGGCTTAGAAATAATGTGGGAATTATGCTGAAACAACCCAGAATCCTCAGGGTCACTATAATTTTTATTCCATAGGAGGCTGTTCAAACATCATGGGATAAGAAACTAGTACTAGCTCTACTACTTACTGGTTAGATGACTTTAGGTAAATTACTTAACCTTTGTGTACTCTACTCATAAAATGGTGATAGTAATTTCTACCTCTTAAGGGTATAATAAGGTAATTTAAATTCCTAGTATATACTCAGTGAATATACAGACTGTGCTTCCTATTATAGCTTTGAAGGGCTATGCTAATCCCTTCTCCAATTCACTAGACTGATCCCCTACTTGCCCTTATAATTTAGAATTCCAAAAGTCAGGATCTAACCAATGCTTCCCCAATAAGTTCAACAAAAATTAAAAATAGCTCAGTTGGCATGGCTCAGTGGTTGCGCATCAACCTATGAACCAGGAGGTCAAGGTTCGATTCCTGGTCAGGGCACATGCCTGGGTTGCAGGCTGGAACCCCAGTGTGGGACATGCAGAAGGCAGCCAATCAATGATTCTCTCTCAAGGTTGATGTTTCTGTCTCCTACCTTCCTCTCTAAAATCAATAAAAATAATACTTCTTAAAATAATAATAACAAAAAGCCCTGGCTGATGTGACTTAGTTGGTTGGGTGTCATCTCATGCCCTGAAGGGTTTCTGGTTCAGTTCTCAGAGCACGTGCCCGGGTTGCAGGCTCCATCCCCAGGAGGGAGTATACAGAAGATACCCAAAAGATGTTTTCTCTCACATTGATATTTCTCTCTCCCTCTCCCTTCCTCTCTCTTTAAAAATCAATAAACATTTTTTTCTTAAAAAAAGGAGCCTTACCAGTGTGCCTCAGTGGTTGAGCATGGACCCATGAACCTGTAGGTTATGGTTCGATTCCTGGTCGGGGCACAAGCCTGGATTGCAGGTTTGATCCCTCGTAGGGGGCATGTAGGAAGCAGCTGATCAGTGGTTCTCTCTCATCATATCTCTCTCTCCTTCTCACTTCTTTCTGAAATCAATAAGAACATTTTTTTTTTTAAAGAAAAAGAAAATCAGGATCAACTCTGTGACCCTGAGCAAGTCACTTCACCTCTTTGTATTTCAGTTTCTTCAACTCAGGGTGGTCCAGTAGTTCAAACAAGGTCACAGGCTTCTCCCCCTCCCCCAATTAAAGAATTATCCAGCCCAAAATGTTGATGGTGCCAAGGTTTAAAATATTGTCTAGCCCTAGCCGGTTTTGCTTATTGGATAAAGTGTCAGCCAGCAGACCGAAGCTGCAGGCCGGGCTGAGGGACCACACCCTCCCAGAGTGCACAAATTTCATGCACCGGACCTCTAGTAATAAAAATAAAATAAAATGTTGTCTTGCCCTGACCAGTGTGGCTTGATGGTTAGAACATCGACCCAAGCACCAAAGAGTCATGGGTTTGATTTCTGATCAAAGGCAGGTACCTAGGTTGCAGGTTGAGTCCCTGGCCCCAACATTTGGGAGGCAACCAGTTAACGTCTCTTTCACATCGATGTTTCTCCTCTCTCCCCCCTCCTCCCTCCCACTCTCTCTAAAACACCATGGAAAAACATCCTCAGATGAGGATAACAAAAATAAAAAAATAAATGAAATGCTGTATTGCTCTGGCCTGGTAGTTCAGTTTATTAGAGTGTAGGCCCGATTCACCAAGATTGTGGGTTTGCTCTCCAGTCAGGGCACATGCAAGAAGCAACCAGTGAATGCACAAATAGATAGAATAGCAAATTGATATCTCTCTCTCTCTCTCTATCTCTCTCTCTCTTTCTCTTTCTCACCCTCTCTCAAATCAATAAGTAAAAATTTAAACACAGTTATCTACATGTTCGTTAAACCCTGAGCCTCTGCTGTGTGCCAGACTCCAGCAGGTTGCTAAGGATAGAAAACAAAGTCAAACAGTCCATGCCACCATGTTGAAGTTTAGTTCACAGAAAAGTCCCCAAGCTATTACGCTGTCAGTTTAGGGTTACAAATGGTATGCTAGAGAGATCTGTTTCATGCACTGTGGGAGTATGGGGGAGGAACAAAATTAATTTTTCCTGGAATAGTCACACAAAGTGGCTTAATACTGAATTATTGAATAATTTTCTTGAGTAAAAGTCTCCCAGAAGATGTTATATTTAATCTGGACCTTGAAGGCTAAGTGGACATATGCCAGGCAGAAAAGAAGGAAAGATCATTCTAGGTAGCGAGAATGGCCCACACAAAAAGTAAGAAAGTAACAGAGCATAAAGTGGGGAATGGTGAGTAGAGCCTGGGTTATGAGTTAGCTGGAGAAGAATCCAGAAAGGTAGGTTGGGGTAGTGTGCAAACGGGGCCTTGAATACCCATTCTCCTGTGGGCAATGGGGAACCATTTAAGATATTCTGGCCGGGCAGTGACATGTTCAGACCTGTGTTCTTTCTCCCAACCAGAAGAGCAGCAGAAGCAAAGACAAGAACCAGTGCTGCCCCATCTGTAACATGACCTTTTCCTCCCCTGTCGTGGCCCAGTCGCACTACCTGGGGAAGACCCACGCAAAGAACTTAAAGCTGAAGCAGCAATCCACTAAGGTGGAAGGTACTGGTTTTCCTGAGTAGTGCTATATCGGGACCCCTCTAACCCCATCCTTAGGGCACTAATGCCAGGTGCTCGCAGAAATTCTCACTGGGGCACACACAGACTTGAAGAGGTTGAACTGCTTTTGGGAGCCCTTAAAAATATTAAAGTAGACCCAGCTTCATTGAAATGCAGCCTCAGAGTTGTACTCACCTAACCTCTCTTTATTTGGTTACATCGGTTTTTCTCTGTAGAAGCATCTTAGCCCTGAGCTTTTGTTCTGACTAATAATTCGGGAGTGTCAAAGTCTTTCAGGCCATGCACACCATGAGAGCATTCTACTTCCTACCTCTCCCACTTAGATTTTTTCCTCCCAGCATCCACCTGCACTTATTATCATATGTTCCAAGTTGAAAGCTAAAACCTAGTCTTTTTTGTGTGCTCAGGTTATGCCATGCTCACTTTAATCTTCAAAGGTGCCTCTTAAGACAGGGACTTGCCTTTCAAAGCTGAATACTTCAGTACTGTCACTGTTGCCCCATAAGCTGTGTTTGCACCTGCCATGAATTCATTCCTAGTATAGTGACTTCTAAAGTAACCCCCTTTATCCTGTCACCATTGGGGCCCTTGATTTCATCTCATTAACTCCTGACTTTCTGGGATTTTTTAACCTCTGCTAACTGCAGTTAGTCAAGAGTGAAAATTCTTTGATCTTTATTTTATTGTTTCTTGGTAACTTTTGCTTCTCTCTTCATTTTGGACTAAGAAATAGATTATACTATCTATAATACTTACTACTCTTTTTTATATTATTGTATTATGAAAACAAGGCAACAATATTTTGGAAGGCTTTGAAGATAGAGTAAAAAAATCCTCTTATACCTTCTTATCACACTCAAATTTAGTTATTCATGCCCAGGTTTAAATCTCAGGGCTGTTATTTACCACCTATATGACTTCTTCATGCCTGAGTTTCCACACCTTCACAGGTTGTGAGGATGAAATAACATATATGGATCCTAGGACAATAACAGATGCCCAGTAAATGACAGCTGCTATTGTTAGTAATATCACCATCCTTAAGATAGCCAGTGAGTGTCATTCCCCACATCAAATGCAGTAGTTAGGCAGGCATCTACCACCTGGAGCCTATTACTGATAATAATTGCTTTTGTTAAGTCAGTGTTGGTACCATTCATGGCACCAAAAAAAAACTAAATATTAGACCAAGAGAAACCAGCTTAGGAACAGAACTTTGTAAAGTCACTCACTTATCTTTATATGGGTTTACCTCTCCATAAATAGGAAAATTCCCTGGAATGTGCCTAATCCCAAGGATTCCATATTCTGGAAGTTACTTTCCATATCCACTTTTGGCCTTTACCACATGCATATATGTTTTTTTATATAGTTGTAATTGTCATGCATGTATTCTGCTTTTACTTTCAGTTTAAGCACATTTTCCTGTTACCACATGAGTTTATTAGTATATTTCTGAAATTAAACATTTTAAGTGTAAAAGTGATAGAAGCATGTAAAAAATACAGAAAATATAGATAAGTAGAAAGAAAAAATACCCATAATTTTACAATTCAGAGGTAACCATTGTTAACATTTTATAGTACTGTTTCTACTATAATCCTTTGCTGTGTGTGTATGTGTGTGTCTGCATCTGTTTTATGTATATCTAGATTGAATCCATGTATATGAACATATAAACATACAATACTTAAAATAATCTTGATTTTATAAAAATGATGCATACTCATTATGAATAATTATACTTCAAACAATGCAAAAAGTACAAAGAAAAAAGTAAACTTTCACCCACCCAAATTCTACCATCAAGAGAAAAACACTGTTAATATGTTGGTGACTTTCAGAATACCAGAACACACATATAAACTGTGTATGTGTCTTTGCATGCAGTGTTCTTTATACTCTTTTCATTTTAATTCAACATTTGTATTTCCTGCTGTTATTAAAAACTTTTTATAAACATTTTTAATGACTAGAAAGCATGTCATCATACCACAATCATTCCTCTAATGTTTTTCCCTCTCCCTTTCTTAGTATTTAGAAATAACTCTATAACAAACATCCATATAGAATACTCTTTCCATATTTCAAGCTGTTTCTTGAGAGAAGACTCCCAGAGGTCTCATTTTTATTGGACGTCCATAAATAGTTCCTTTAACTTGAGCATTTGCCTCTGATGCTTCTCTTCAGTATCTTTTAAAAAATGACCTTTATATCAACTATTATCTCTTTTCTGATGTCAAAAATCTACATTCATTGTAGAAAAGTTGGAAAATACTGAAAAGCCCTTTTACTTTATGCTTTTGGGCTTTTTCCATACATCACCAGTATGTTTTTTGTTGCTTTACAGAATTGAGAACATAAGAAACACATTTCTGTATAAGCTTTTCTTTTTAACTCAGTACCACATGCTGAATATCCTCTCATATTATTAAATATTCTGCAACACATAAATTACTTTTCAAGTGACTTGTTGAAACAATGACCAGGGAAAATCAATGGCAAGAGAAATTGAGATTCCCTATACTGGAAAATCACTGTGGGAAAAGCCAGCAAGTTTCTTCGGGCTTGCTAAAAATCCTCAAAACTTCCCGCATTGAAGTGGTACCAAGATGAAAGAGCACTTCAGACATCTGGGAGTGCTGCTGAGCCCCCCACCCCTCCTCCACCATTGGTGGGGGTTCTAGCTCACATTTTTTAAAGCAGTAGTAACTAGATCCACACCATTCCAGCCTTGTGGCCTCATTGGTGAGTTATGGCATCCACTTTATAAGGCAGCAGCACGGCCTGCAGTCAGCATTCGGAGAGCTGTTGATCCACAGGAGGTTTACACATATGCCCATATCTGGCTCTCATTAACAGAATTCACTAACCAACACCAGGGATTTTTCTGAAAGTGAAAGCATGAACTGTAGCCTTCAGGTCCCCTCACTACACTCTGGCAGCCTGGCAGAGCAAAGAGGTCATGGTCTCCAGGATCACACAGACCTTAGTTCTACTCACTAGCTGGGTGGTCTTGGGCAAGTCATTTGTCCTGTGAGCCCTGGTTTTTCTCTGTAGTGTAGCAAAATGATATACTTGTATTATACCTCATGGAGCAGTTCTGAGGACCAAGGGAGAAAATACATGTACAAAGCACATAACTAAATGTCAATGTCATCCTCTTCTCTCCCCACCTTAGCCCAGAAAGCAGTGTTGCCCAAAAAGCCTCCCAGTGTAGTTGCCTTTTCTAAATGACCCTGCAAGCCCTTAGACCCTCAGTTTCTACATTTGCACATTGCCTCCCAGCTGTGTAACTGGGGTCCTGTGAGGATGGGAATAAAACCCCATTACTTTTATCCACTTACTGTGAAGTTCTGGGGAATTCTGAAGGATAAAAAGACTGCAGGCATGTACATCTCTAGTCTGTTGTCATTTACAACTGGATAGAAGTGCAGAACCTCCTCAGAACGTGAGGAAATCAGGATTCATGTGCCTGAAGTAGTTAAAGCTATTGAACAAAGGAGCTCTCCCAAATCTTGGCAGTTTTCTTACTCAGAGAAGGCTTTCACTATGTGATTCACCCCGGCAGGGCCCCATGTGTGATTAACTAGTTACCAGTCTTCATTTGCATTCAGTATACTCAAAAGCCTGGCACCTTCTGGGATTTTTCATTGTTTCTCTTTGAACTCTCTCACTGCAGCTCTGTCGAAACGCCTTACAAACCCTTTCCTTGTGGCCTCCACCCTGGCCTTACACCAGAATAGAGAGATGATAGACCCAGACAAGTTCTGCAGCCTCTGTCACGCAACTTTCAACGACCCTGCCATGGCTCAACAACATTATGTGGGCAAGAAACACAGGAAACAGGAGACCAAGCTCAAACTCATGGCACACTATGGGCGGCTGGCAGATCCTGCTGTCACCGACTCAGGTAAGGGAGCCCAGCTCACACCCATAGTTGAATCAGAGCTGGACCACCAAGGCTATGCTTTTCCTCCTTAGGTCTCTTAGGGCAGACATGGCAAACTCAAATGCCTGCAGAAGCCAGATAGGAAATTTAAATAAGGGAAAGAGCCTGGAGGTGATAGGTCAGCTAAAAAGTGCATGCCTAACTGAGCCAGCTCTAGCCAATTTCCAGTTTTTCACAAGAATCTAGAAGCCAGATTTGAATAAGAATTCTTATTTTTAAATGTGCAACTAAATTTTTTAAATGTTAAGTTCTGTGAGATTTGGGCCAAGGGCCACCAGTGTGCAACCTCTGATTTAAACTCCCTGTCCACATTTTTTGTGTGAAGGCCTCAGCTGCTTCTGCCAATTTTAGAGTGTCCTCAGGGCCCCTCCTTTCCTAGCAGTTGAGGCCCGCCTGTATTCTTAGAATTACATGGTGAACACCATTCTGACTGAGAATATTAGCTGCTCCCCTGACCTCAAGATGCATCATCAGCATCACAGGAGTGAACATTCACAAAAAGTTAGATGCCCTTCCCATCACAGTAACTGCTCACTGCCTATAGTGAGGGAGGGGAAGAGAAGAGAGATTACTTTTTCATTCAGTCAGTTATATTTATTGAGCAACCACTGTGTTTCTTCCTTGAGGTACAGTAATGACCAGCACTGGCACAATTCCTGTCTCGTGGAGCCTATGTGAACTTTTGTGTTGGTCCTCAGGGTTTTCTCCCTACGCCATGGAGATCGAGCACCAGATAGTCAATACTTGAGGCCCCATGGCATCCAGGTACCAACATCTTGGCCTCAGGGAAACTAATTCTCAAAATCTTCTGAGTTCTTCCCACAGTACTGAAGAGGTGAACATACAGTTGTCTTAGATATTCCAAACCACATATGGGCAAGGGGAGAGATCATGGCTCTCTAACTGAAAGCAGCCTCCAAACCTGAAAGCAGCCATAAAGCACAGGTTGTCCCTGGGCAATACTGACACAAATGAGAAGGTGGGAAACAGTGGCAATGAAGCAAAGTGGGCAGCTCTTGAGCAGGGTGCCAAGGATTGCCCCACCAGTGCCATTGAAGGACCCTGCTTTATAAACCTGTTCACAATTGGAGCTCTGGCCCATGTGGGTCAGTTGGTTGGGCATTGTGCCCATGCACCAAAAGGTTGCTGGTTCGATTCCCCAGTCAGGGTTCATGCCTAGGTTATGGGCTCAATCCCCAGGAGTGGGTGTATAGGAGGCAGCCAATCAATGTTCCACCCTCACATTAATGTTTCTCTTCATCTCCCTTCCTCTCAGTAAAAATCAATTTAAAAAATTTAAGATTTAATTTGAAAGGGATCACCGGTATCTACTTACCATTCCCACATACAGGCAGTGCCTTCCCCTTTAATAAGATCACTATCATGCTGAGGAATCAGGAAACCTAGATCCAAGTTCCTCAGAACCCCACTTCATGACATACCAGGCCAGATTTGAATATTTTGGCCTGTAACTGATAGGAACATAGCATCCAGCTAGCATGACCCAGGAGTCTCTTGCAGCTGACCCTTCTTTGCTCTAGCTCCTGCTTCTCCTTTACTAGGCTCTGCCCATCCTCATTATCTCTTCTCTACTGGCAAGACACAGGCACTGCAATGTTTTGGGCTGCTTATCTTAACTTGTAGCCATTCCGTTCTTTTATCTCAAGCTAAAGCCTCCCTTCTATATCCACACTCCTCCACTTGTCTAAATTGTGTACATAATCCTAGAACTATAGCCTTGATCTTTTTCTTTTTCTTTTTTTTCTTTTTTTGCTTAGGGCATTTACTTTAAAGGTCAGGCAAAGTCTTTAATGAAAACCTGGGCAGAGGAGTAAGGGCATCATGTGCCCCGTTATTTAATACTAGAGATTCAGTGCATGAATTCCTGCACAGGTGGGGTCCTTTGGCCTGGCCTGCTGGGATCAGGCTGAAACTGGCTCTCCGACATCCCCCGAGGGTTACCAGATTGTGAGAGGGCGGATCTCTGGTGACACAACCGGAATTAGACTCCCTCCTCCCTGGCTCCAAGTGCATAACCCAAGAACCACCACTGCCAAGTAACTGCAGCTCGGCAGCTCCTGCATTGGGCTTCTGCTCCCTGGTGGTCAGCTGGTCGCTTAGGCTTTTATAGATATAGATAGATATATACATTATAATGTAATTCCATGGCATTTCTATAAATAGGCATGGTTTTCCTACTTCAAAAATAAAAAGATGAGACTCAGAGTGGTTTACTCAAGGACATATAGCTGATATACCTAATGTTAATCAGTGACAACATCAATATAGATCTCTAACTCTGTCTGGTTTCAAACCTTCCTTCTGCCTCCAGCTCTGAATGTACTTAGCAGAAGGCTTTTGGGTACAGCTTAGCCACAGACATCCTGAGCCCACCCTGATCCTTCATACTCTTAGTGTTGAACTAAGGTATACAGGCAGTGACTTCAACTTTCTGCCTTAGCAAAGGATTGTTGACTTCTTTTCCCTGCTGGCTTCAATTCAGTCGAAGCTTGTTCATGCATCCCTTCCTTAATTCATTCAGACATCCTATATTTACCGGTGGCTGTGATCATCCAGGCTTTAGGCTAGATGCTCTCACATGTAATTACCTGATTTAAAACTCACAACAACTTGGTTGTGTAGATTTTATTATCCCCATTTTACAAATGAAGACATTAGGATCAGAAAGCTGAAGTGATTTGTCCTAGGCCCTACACTAGGCAATAGCAGAGCCAACACTGAAATGGGTCAAGTTCTATGTTCGGTCCAGAGAATAGTTTCCATGGGGCTCCTGGCAAGTGTTTCATGACAATTTGGGTCAAATGTGAAATGTCCAGGGATAGATGCACATCTACTAAACAAATCAAACAAGGCTTGGTTTGCTTTATACTCCAGGCTCACATTTCTTTAATTTACCCAAGAACTAAAACTAAAACCTGCATATCATTTAGACAGCCAAATCTTCCAACCTCCAGAGAACTCAGCATCTCCTCCAGGTTACTGCAATCCTCTGCTTCACCTCATCACTTTCTTTCCCTACTTCTGACCTTGTCTCCTACACAGAACAGGTCTGCTTTCTCTGCCCCATGCGAACCCTCAGTTTCTTCAATCCTTATACATAGGACCATTCTCAGGTCTTATAAAAGTCATATGTAGTCAAGACATATTTCCTGATCTCTTTCTTAATATATGCCAGCCATTGTGTATATGGTAGTAAATAAGGGGTATTGTCCAAGTTCTCATGGAACAGAGAAGATAGGCATTGAGCAAGTAACAGGTGTGACAAGCTTTACAACAGGAAATAAATGGGATACTATGGAGTTAACCTAATATGAGGGAGCAGGGATCAAGGAAGGCTTCCCAGAGGGCAAGGGGGATACATGGGGCAAAATGATGCTGGGAGATGAGCAAGTATCCATTCATGGCATTGTGTGTTATAGTAAGGATTTGGGTTTTTATCCTAAGAGCACTGAGAAAACATTGACAGCTTAAGCATTATTCAATCATTGTTACAAAGTGGAGAATGGTTTAGAATAGGGTGGGGGGAGAGTAGTGGGGAAAGAACAGCAGTGAGGCAATTGTAGTAATTCATAGAGGAGATGACAGGAATTTGGACTAAGATAGCAGGGGGGGAGGTAGAAATAAATGGATTTGAGACATATTTAGGAAGTAGAATTGTCAGGACTTAGCCATTGAATGAGAGAGATGAAAGAAAAGGACATTGGGGGTTGGGGGCAGGGTAGTTCTAGTCCATTATGCATCTTTTCCATGTTAGTGTTGAACCATGAATTCTGGCCTTAAATGTCAAGGTTGGTGCCCAGATTTAGTCTTAAGCATTTTGGTGGATAACCAGGTTTTGTCAGTTTGAGTTTAAGCTGCCCATGAGAAGATGTTGATGAGGCAGTTGGATATATATTTTATTTTTATTTTTATTTTTTTAGAGAGGGGAATGGGGAAGGGAGAGAGGGAGAAACATCAATGTGAGAAAGAAACATTGATCACTTGCCTCCCTTGTACACCCAGACTGGGAACTGAACCCACAACCTAGGCATGTATTCTGACCTTAAATTGAACCCACAACCTTTTGGTGTACGCTCCAACCAAATGAGTCACACAGACAGGGCTCCAATGACAATTTTGAATCTAGTTTACAGATGAATAGATAGTGTGTTGAAATCTTGTACCTCACATGGGAGATAGAAGAGTTTAGAGACATGTGAAGAATGAGGGCTTCATGACCAGAGGGAAAATCCCAACTCTGACCCCTGGTCAACCACTTAACCTTTCTGGGCCTGATTCCTGATTTGAAAAATGAAGATAACCGCCTATCTTACACGATTGTTGTAAGAATCTAAGGACATATATCCAAAATTCTGGTGTGGTGCCTAGTGCTTAATAGATAATAAGAGTAGGCTATTGTAATCTGGGTATCAGTGACTCTTAGCCACACCAACCCCAGGTCCCATTCTTGGGTTGGGGGCAGGGTAGTTCTAGTCCATTATGCATCTTTTCCATGTTAGTGTTGAACCATGAATTCTGGCCTTAAATGTCTAAAAAGGACCTGATTTCTGATTGCAGAAAGTTTTTCCATAAGTGAAGAAACAAGGGAAACAGAGCTAGAACATTGGCTAGCTTATTTGAGTAGAAGAGATTGTTGGTATTCTCAGAAGCTGCAATTGCCATGAAAGGCTGCTTTAAAGACATTCGCCACTTCTACCAGCATGATTCATAGAACCCATAAGAGTGAAATAATCTAATCTAATAAAAGAGTAATATGCAAATTGACCCTCACTCTGTTACACTTAAGCCATGCCCACCAGCCAATCAGAGCAGCTGTATGCAAATTAACCCAGCCAAGATGGTGGCTGGCAGCCATGGAGCTAGAGCAAACAGGAGGCTTTATTGCCTGCCTAGGCCTCTGATCAAGGCAACAAAGTTTCAATTACAGAAGATAAATAAACCCCAGAAATTTGATTCCAGCCAGCCTCGCTGGGACGTTGGGATGTTGGGTCAATGGGAGTTGTGGGCAGCCTGAAAATGGCCCTCAGCCCCTCACCCAGGCTGGCCACACTCCCATGAGGTGAGGGTCCCTACTAGGGGGCTTGGCCAGCCTGCAAGCAGCCATCAGCCCCTCACCCAGGCTGGCCAGGCACGCCAGCAGGTGGACATCCCCCAAGGGGTCCCAGACTGCGAGAGGGCACAGGCCAGGCTGAGGGACACCCCCCCCAAGTGCACAAATTTTTGTGCACCAGGCCACTAGTATATATATAAAAGGCTAATATGCTAAGTGTCCCTCCTATACCATCTGACTGGTCCCTATGACATGCACTGACTTCCAAGGGCCAGACGCTCAACACAGGAGCTGCTGAGCTGCGGTGACTTGGCAGCTATGGTTCTTGGGTGATGCACCCTGAAACCAGAGAGGAGGGAGCCCAATTCCTTGTGGGGCTGCGCTATTCCACCTTCAGTCCTGGGTTATGTTGTTGCTGGGGCACTATCGGCCCCGAATCTGGTTTATGGCATACTTGTGTTTGCGTTCCACACCCTATACAACAGCAACTTTGCAGAGTGCCCTCTCGCACTCTGGGACTCCTTGGGGGATGTCGGAGAGCCGGTTTCGGCTGATCCCCGCAGGCCAGGCTGAGGGATTCCACATAGCAGAAGGACCCTGCTCACTCCACAGATGCCTTTTGAGCCACAGCGTGCAGCCACTGAGGAAGGATCATGGGAGGTTGGCTCCAGGGCATGTCTTGCTCCAGAATGTGTCCAGCCTGTCTCTCCCAGTCCTGCCTCGCTGGCCACCCTCTAAGTAATTTCCTTTCAATGTGCACGAATCCGTGCACCGGGTCACTAGTAATAGTGATAAAAGCATACATTTGTGCCAAATGCTTTTGTTTGAGTAATTCCAATAACCTAATAAGGTTGGTACCAATATTGACCTCATTTTATAGATAAAGAACCTGTTTCAGAGAAGCCTCACTTTTGCAAATGAGAAAAACAAATCTCAGAGAGATTAAGTAACTGGCTATGGTCCAACAGGTAAGAAATGATAGAGACTTTTTACTATAAGTGTTATGGTTATGAGTTGTAATAAAATTGGTTTACATGAGAAAAGCTGAGGATCAGAAAGGGGAAGGGAGTCAGCCAAGGTCATGTGAAGGCAGCGCTAGGAGTCCAGCCCCGTATTTTGGCTCCTGACCACATTTCTCTACTAGACAATGTGGAGAAAGACCACTTCATCATTGGAGCAGCCCCGGTGAGACAAGGTGTCTGAGAGCCCGAAGGTAGAAAAACATTGATTTTCATAACAGGCATTTTCATTAATTACTGTTATTACAAGCCCAAGGAAAGTGGCACCTTCCCAGAGACCCCTGAGCAAAGGGCATTCTTAATGAGCCACTTAGCACAGTCAAGGTGGAAAAGACAAATGTCACCTCTTTGTTCTGTCAATCTTTTATTTACTCAACAGACACCTACTCTGGACCAGGTGAAACACTGGGACTGGGTGGCCCAAAGGGGAAAGAAGAGATTTACATCTTCAGGGAGCACTTAGGCACATAGCATATGCCTCCTGAGCACTGAGGCCTTCGGGATTCTCATCACGGCCAATCACCTGCCCTCATCCCACCCCTCTGTCTTCAGAAGTACATTTTCATGCACTGTCAAAGCAGGTCCCTTCTTATTGAATAACAAGCATCTTGGCTTTTTTGTGTGTTTCAGCCGGGAAGGGCTACCCATGCAAGACATGTAAGATAGTGCTGAACTCCATAGAACAGTATCAAGCTCATGTCAGCGGCTTCAAACACAAGAACCAGTGAGTAACCATTCTTTGAAGTTCAAGGTCTACAAGTAGAAGCTCTGGGCTTCTGAATCAGAACAAAGCCAGGTACTCCTTAGCTAAAAGGGAATCCTGACAGCTTTTTCTGGGTCAATAGAATAGTTAACTGAAAGAAATATCTCCCGTCAGCTTCACCCTCGCTTTCTCCCTCCTGGGCTGAAAGTTTTGGTAAAGAAGCATAGACAGTTTCTTTAGTGGCCTCCTAAGAATACTTGGAAAAAAGAGTACTTGGATTTCCTGGCCTGTAGCAGTCTGACTAGGGAAATCTTTTTTTACTGGACTGAAGACTGTTCTTCACTACTATCAATTCTATGACAAGAGCTCCCTCTACAGGTCATTACTAAGTATTACCAGGTGTGTTTTTTTATACATTAATCAAAAATTTATTGAACACCTTGAGTAGTAGCCCCAACAGATCCAACCCCTGCTTTCAAGACTACATTCTGATAGGAGACAAAACATAAGTAAAAACCAATAATTACAAATTGTGATAATTTATTTTTTAAAAATATATTGTTGATAGTATTATAGATATCTCCTCCCAGCCCCTACCTGGCCTCCCAGGTCTTCACTATCCTATTACTGGTATCCATGAGCTATGCCTATAAGTATATAAGTTCTTTGGTTTATCTCTTCTCATCCTGTGATAAGTTCTTTGAGGGAAGAGATGAACAGAGAGTTGGCTGTTCATGGTAATCTTGAAAATGACTAACATTCTTCGAGCACCTGTTCTGTTACAGGCATATGCCAAGCAGTTTCTCTCTCAGGTAATTCTTAAGCAACCCTTGGAGGAAGGGATTATTATCTGATTTTACAGAGATAGGCAACCACCTCTAAAAGTGAACCTATTCCCTGCCGGCGTGGCTCAATGGTTGAGGGTCGACCTATGAACCAGGAGGTCATGGTTCAATTCCTGGTCAGGGCACATGCCCAGGTTGTGAGCTTGATACCCAATATGGGGCATGCAAGAGATAGCCAATCAATGATTCTCTCTCATCATTGATATTTCTTTCCCTCCCTCTCCCTTCCTCTCTAAAGCCAACAAAAGTGTATATATTTTTTAAAAAGCGAACTTATGCCCTGACCGGTTTGGCTCAGTGGATAGAGCGTCGGCCTGAGGACTCGGGGGTTCCGGGTTCGATTCCAGTCAGGGGCATGTGCCTTGGTTGCGGGCACATCCCCAGTGGGGAGTGTGCAGGAGGCAGCTGATCGATGTTTCTAACTCTCTATCCCTCTCCCTTCCTCTCTGCAAAAAATCAATAAAAAAAAATATTAAAAAAAAAAAAAAGTGAACTTATGAGCCCTGACTGGTTTGGCTCAGTGGATAGAGTGTCGGTCTGTGGACTGAAGGGTCCTAGGTTCGATTCCGGTCAAGGGCATGTACCTTGGTTGCGGGCACATCCCCAGGAGGAGGTGTGCAGGAGGCAGCTAATCAATGTTTCTCTCTCATCAATGTTTCTAACTCTCTACCCCTCTCCCTTCCTCTCTGTAAAAAATCAATAAAATATATATTTTTAAAAAATTTTTTTTAAAAAGCGAACTTATGAGGCAAAGTCATAATTCAAACTGAGGCTTATCTGGCTTACAGCATGCCCCTTCGGGACATCATGCTGACAGGGAGGTTGTAGCACCATGCAAGATGAAGAGGCTAGGGTTCGGCCAGGGAGGACCCTCATAGTTATGTCCCCCTCTCAGAAAGGAACTGTTGTAATATGGACAGTGTGCCACAACATAACCTTCTGAGGTAGAAATTATCCCTGTTTTACAGGTGAGGAAATTGAGTTTCAGGCAGGCAAGTCTGCTGAAATGGTGACTTCGACTTGGTTATTTGGTTCGGTATTACTCACAGAGCCAAATGAATTAAAGGTGGTAGAAACAGAATGTTGGAGTCAAAATGTCCTTGGTCCTCTCCACTCTGCCTTGAGTCTCCTCTCCCACACTGCAGTAGGTCTTTCTCTTTGTTTGTCGATATGCCTTTAACTGGGAGGACTCTGAGATTTCTCTTAGATATGGACTTGAAACAAGCTCCAGCAACCCTGCTCCAGGCTCTCTCCTGTTCCAGCATGTCTGCAGCTTGTACACCTTGACCGGGGGCAATTTCACAGACATTCTGGAGCCAGCCAGAGCCCTGTCCTGAGGCTACCCATACTTGAAAATACTAGTGTTGTTTACTATATTATTCCTATACTTTCCAGCTATGTCACCTTGGGCAAGTCAGTAAACCACTCTGAGCCTCCAGCTCCTCTTCTGTAAGATTATAGCTACAATCTCATCTAATTCAAAACAGCAGCTCTGAATTAGGACCACCCTTTTACAACCGAAGGAAACCTAATGTCATGTAGGTTAGGTGACTTGCCTAGGATACTTGGAGTTAAACCCAGGTTTCAAACCTCTTTGATTCCAAAGCCCATTCATTTTGCTCTGCCGCTTCCAAATGGAGCTCATTACCCCCACCTTCTGGGATGCTGTGAGGGTTAGAGACAATGTAGTCCAATAAGAGGAGCTATTAGAGATGAGCTTGTATCCACTCAGCAGATACTTACTGACACCTAGCATGTGCGGGCCTTTCGATTGGGACACTGGGGCTACTGTAAGAATCAAGACCAATGCTGTTCCTGGATCCTTTGGATTCCCCTCTGGTGGTAGAAGCAAACCCAT
>PVJC01019673.1:0-29972 GCA_004026665.1 Murina feae | reverse complement strand
CTAGCCCACCAACTTACACAAGAATAAACTCAAAATTGATAAAAGACTTAAATGTAAGTAATGAAACCATGAAAAATTAGGCAGCAGAATATGAGGTGTCTCACGTAGCAAAATTTTCACTGATACAATTCCTAGGCAAGAGAAACAAAGGAAAGAAATGGAACTACATCAAAATAAAATTTTCCTGCCCAGGAAAAGAGGTTAACATTAACATGAAAAGGCAGCCTACTGAATAGGAGAGTGTATTTGCCATGACACATCTGGTAAGTGGCTAATTTCCAAAAAACCTAAAGTACTCAGACAACTCAACAAAAGGAAGAAAAAAGTAACCATTTAAAAATGGGCAGAGGACATGAAGAGATACTTCTCTGAAGATGAAATATAAATGGCCAAGAGAAATATAAAAATATAACCAACATCACCAATTATCAGAGAGAAAAAAATTATAACAACAATGAGGTATCACCTCACACCTTCCAGAATTGTTATTACTAATAAATCAACAAATAACAAGTGCTAAATCATAGTACACTTTTGGTGGAATGCAAACTGGTACAACCACTACGAAAGTGTGGAGTTGCCTCAAAAAATTAAAAATGGGACTGCCATTTAACCTGGTGACCCCACTTCTAGGAATATATCCTAAGAAACTAGTAATACCAATCAGAAAGAATATATGCACCACTATGTTAATAGAAGCATTATTTATAATAGCTAATATCTGGGCATAGCCCAAGTGCCCATCAGGAGATGAATGGATTTTAAAACTATGGTACATTTACACAATGGAATACTATGCAGCTGTAAAAAAGAAGAATCTCTTATCCCTTGAGACAGCATGAAGGAACTTGGAGAGTATTATGCTAAGCAAACAAGCCTGTGAGAGAAAGACAAGTATCACATGATCTCACTTATATACGGAATCTAATGAACAAAATAAACTGAAGAACAAAAAAGAACCAGAAACATAGAAGCATGCAACAGACTGATGAATCTCAATGGGGTGGGGGGAAGGGGTGGGAAGAGATTAACCAGTGAATTTATATGCATACTAGAGGCCTGGTGCAGGAAATTTGTGCACTGGGTTGGGGAGGTGTCCCTCAGCCCAGCCTGCACCATCTCCAATCTGGGACCCCTCAGGGGATGTCCAGCTGACTGTGGGATTGGACCTAAACCAGCAGTCAGGCAATACCCTCACAATCTGAGACTGCTGACTCCCAACCACTCGCCTGCCTAACTGCCAGATTGCCCCTAACCACTTCTGCCTGCCAGCCTGATAACCCCTAAACACTCCACTGCCATGGGAGTGGTTATTGAAGGTTATTGAAATACTTAACTTGTCAAATAATGACATTTTATCATCTTTACATAAGTAACATTTGATAGTTAATAAATATTCCAAAATTCAAAACATTTTTGGAAATATACAGCAAAATAATAATTAACCATAAACAAATGTGAATATATCATTTTGCAACTAATCAAATATTTGCTTGTACTAATCGATGCCTAACTGCTCCCTTGACAGCCTGATTGCCCCCAACTGCCCTCTCCTGCTGTCCCAATCACCCCCAACTGCTCCAGTCTTCCCCAATTGCCCTTCCCTGCCAGCCTGGTCTCCCCTAACTGTCCTTCCCTACAGGCCTGGTCTCCCCCAACTGCCCTCCCCTGCAGGCCTGGGTGCCCCCAACTGCCCTCCTCTGCCAGCCACCTTGTGGTGACCATCTTGTGACCACATGGAGGTGGCCATCTTGTGCCAGGGAGTGATGGTCAATTTGCAGATTACCTTTTAATTATATAGGAACATGCATAGCCCATGGACAGATAATAATGTATGGAAGTTCTAGGGAGGGGATTCTAGTGGGCAGGAGGGGATGAATGTGGAGAAAAAAAAGAAACATCTGTAATACTTTCAACAATAAAGATACATTTTTTAAAAAATTAAATGTAAATTTGCACAATGTATTTGTATTCGAAAATAAAAAAAATTAAATGTTTGAAATCAGTTAATATTTTAAGTGCATCCTAATTGAGTCTCACTGAATCCACATTTTACAAGTTTTTGAAAGTTAACTTACTCTTAAAGCTACAATTTGTGCATTTTTAATTATATTTGGATATATTCAATGGAATAAATAAGCTAAGAAAAGTTATTGAAAGCTTTTTGAAGGTTATTGAAATACTTAACTTGTGAAATAATAGCATTTTATCTTCTTTACATGAGTAACATTTGCCAGTTAATAAATATTCAAAAATTCAAAACATTTTTGGAAATATATAGCAAAAAAACAATTAACCATAAACTGAAGCAGGGGGTCTCCCAGGGGTGAGGATGATGGAGACTCTAAGCACTAGGATGCTTGCATGCACGACTCTGGAGACCAGGTTCTGTGACACAGGTTTAATTTTATTGAGGAATACAGCAGTATATATTGCGGAGGTGGCCAATCATGGAACGCCAGGTCTTATTAGGGAGCCAATGAGCATAAAGGTCAGGGTACTGTGTACGTGGCTCTAGGAGGGGCTCAGGCGGGTGTTGCCATCTTCCTGGTTTTCCAGAAAGATCTGAACTGCTGGAGTGTGCTCACAGCATTGCATCAGCCACTGCACCGAGATAAATCTCCTGTGCTCTACCTACAATAAACAAATGTGAATATATCATTTTGCAACTAATCAAATATTTGCTTGCACTCAAGCTTGTCAATACCTAGTATATTTGTAGGGACAATTAAACACTTGAAAATAATGAAAAAATGTGTCAATATTTATAGAAACATTTTATGTTTCTATGTTATTTTCTATGTTATTTTCATACAATTTTATTTATAAAAAGTAAACCTAATTAATGAATCTCAAATTCATTATTGCTTTGTGATGTGAATTTCTGTCATGTTTATGGGCAATGTAGATTTTGAAAATTCTACATTTTGCTACTAAAATGAAGTTTTTTTAATGACAATAATATTCTCAGAAAGAGTGACTATTCTGTGCTTTAGAGATTATTATAAAGCTTGAGAGCAAAACATGTTAAAATGCACAGGTGATAAGATAACGTCTTTGTTGAATTACACCCAAACATAGTTAATTCTATAATGCTTGAGATTGATAATTGGAAATTGAGTTTCTGTGCTTTATCAAACTTTACCGAAGTCCAGGAATAAGCAAATTTATTTATACTGTCATTGTGATACATGACATTTCGGTATAAATGAAAAAAAAAATCCCTAAGTAACAGTAGTAGATAAAATAATAGTGTCACTATATAGAGAACGATGACAAAATTTCACATTAACATATTATTTTTTAACCAAAGGTGAGTTAGTGATACTAAGATAATTGCATTGACATGATTTCCTGACATTTTCATTGATTCTAAATTTTTATTGTCACAGTCCTGGCATAAGAAACTCTCAAAAATTCAATAAGCATGAAAAAATTAAGAAAGATTAAAATAGTTTATTTTTTTATTCTTTTGGTTGCTGTTAAAAAATATTAAATGTGCCTTTATTTCTGTACTCATAAGCCAGAAAACAAAATGTCAAGTCAAGTCTAAAACTGTTAATAACCACACCACATTCTGTTCAGCCTATCACTGCCACCACCATTTGGTATAATTAGCTTTCCATATGTTACAGACTATTATAAACTATAATTGATGTAGGAAAAATAATAGGTAGCCTGATTAAAAGAGAATTAAATGCATAACCTAAATTGAAGGTTTTAACAATTACCAGGTCTACTGTTATTTAAGCAATGGATTTAAGTATACTTGTTTAAGGTATACTTTATTTAGTTTGCTTTCCTTCTTTATTTGTCACTTATAGTTAGGGGAAAATTATTCCTTAATTGTCATTGTGATACATGACAGAGAGGCTCAGGACTTCTTTAATGCATTTTTGATCAGCTGCAATTTATTTTATATTTGCTATCTAAGAACGTATATTCATTGAAAAGTTGCAGAAGAACAGAGGATGCTCATACTATGTGTATACTCTGCTCGGATATGCTCCTTGGTAGCAAGTAATTTATCTCCTACCCAGTACATTTCATCAGACAAGGTATTATTTAACATATATGTATGAATTTAAAATAGTCTCAAATTATTTCTGAGTATCCCCTGTGGCCATGCATATTACTGTCCCTGTGCCTAATGGGCTCTAGATACTCTTCTACTTGCAATGGCTCACTTTTTCTTCCACTATTTAGTAAAATGAGAAATTGAAATGAACAGTCCAGCAGGTGCGGCTCAGTTGGTGGAGCATGGTCTCATGCACCGGGAGTCACTGGTTCAATTCCTTCATGGGGCGCCTGCCCAGGTTGTGGGTTCAATCCCCAGTCGGAGGCAGCTGGGAGATATGTGCATCTTTCTCTTTCTCTCATCCCCTCTCTAAAATCAATAAAAAATGTTTTTTTTTAATAAAAAAACTAAAAAAATTAAGATTAACCAATCTTTTTAAATTGTATACTATCTATTGAGGCAAATTTATAGTTGCTTTAAGCTTTTGCAATTAGATTCTTAAGTCCACGGATCTAAGCATTAAGTATTGTTCAATAAGTTGTCAAGTCATTATGATGTTCTTTTTAAGGCTTAAGGAGGCAAACTTTTAATTTCCTATTTTAAACAATAATGTAAAAAATGATAAGCTTTACTTTGAATAATGCTTTATTTCCTTTTGTAACATAATATTTTTCATGCTTTTTTGATAATTTTGAATGATAAACATCGACAAATAAACAAATGGTATATCTTCTTAAAAATTTGAAATAGTTTGAAAATATACATGTCACAATTTTAAAAGTTAAAGATCTTTTAAGTTAAATAAATTTTTAACTACATCTTTAATACAATTTTTTTTTCTATTTACCATTATAACAGAAAGTTCTCCTAGTAACTTTAAGTTTCCAGCTCAAAACAACCCCACTCTCAATAGAAGGCCTGCCTAAGTGTGGGATATGGGAACAGCAGTGCTGTCTCCAGGCACATGCTGTCGTTGTTTTATTTAGGGAGGGAACTAATTATTAATTGCCAACTTTAAGCAAACCGCAGTCTAAAAATTGTTGAAATTCATCACATTTAATTCTTTCAATAACTATATTATTTACTAGCTGTACCTGGCCATGCATTGCTGTGGCTCAGACTGATTAAATGGAAAAGAAAGAAAAGAGAAAGCGCATGTTTCTAATATGTTTAATTGCACAATGCTTGTGGGCATACAATGCGCCCTCCCAGGCGGCTGCCCCTGGCACATTGCCACCCCTGCCCAGCCCAGCTGGTCTGGCCTTGCACATGTGTGCCTCTGCAGCTCAGGCCCCCCAGCACCGGCCTGCACCCCGCTCCCCACCAGTGGCCCGTGCCCCATGCCCAAAGCAGCCCGGCTGCTCTCGACTCCCACTGGCAGGGGCCTGCACTGAGTTACCAAACGTCGGGGAAAAAAGGAGCCAAGAAAGCTCCCCTGCCCTCTGCTGCTGGCATGGGGGGGATCACAGTGACCACACATGCCCAAGCCCCAGCTCAGCCCCAGCCCAAGGCCCAGCCCTGCGCTGGTTGATATTTCGCAACATGATAATTGGCATGCTGATTTTCAATTGCAGTACATGTGGTGGCATCCCTGGAAGATCCAGTGAATTCCAAAATTCTGTTGGATAATTAACTGCTTCATCTGCTTCCACAACAGTGTCAACATACTTGTATGTGACTGCCTCACTTTGAATGTTAGACTGAATAATATTGTTAGGTTCGTAGATGTCTTTGTTCTTGGCCGCAAGAATAGCTTGTTCACTCAGCCAATCATGATTCTTATAATTGATTTGAATATTGGGAAATGCTTTTTCAACCAATTCTTTCTTTGACGTCACTAAATTGCGCAAATCATAAATCAGAAACAGTGAAATGGAATCATAAAATATTTAGTATTCCATGTGTTGCTTTTACGTCCAAAAGATGGTGCTGTTTTTCAAAAACATGTTTTTTAAAAAAAACACACACAGGTGTGACAACTATATAATAGTAGGAATATAAAAACACGCACATATTCTAATGCAACGTTCTGTCAAAATTTCAAAGCAATGGGTGAAGAACTGGAGATTTAAGATTTTGAACAAATGGACATTTACATTTTTATTTATATAGATTACTGTTATTGTTGTTACTACCAGTTTCAGAGAGGAAGAATAGAGATTCCCTTAAATGCCCAGGTATGTGGCTATTTTTTGCCAGAGCTTATATTTGAAGTTTAGTCAGATTTCCCATGAAGAGAGTATTCAAGAAGAATTTTATTTGACACCTTCCATAGGTCACACTATAAATTAAATTGGAAAGTCCTTCTGGTGAGTGTGGAGTCTATGTGTTTGTTTTTAATTTAGTTTTTCAATTGTAGTTGACATTAATATTATTTTATTTATTTCAGGTGTTTAGCATAGTGGTTAGACAATAATATAATTTACAAAGTGACCCCTTTGATAATTCAAGTACCCACCTGATATTATGTGTAATTATTATAATATTATTAACTGTATTCCCTCATGCTGTGCTCCACATCTCTACCAATTTGTACTTTTTAATCTCTTCACCTTTTTCATGCATATTCCCAAGCCCTCTCCCCTCTGGTAACTGCCACTTTGTTCTCTGCAACTTTGATCATATTTCTATTTTATTTATTCATTTATTTTGTTCTTCAGATTCCACATATAAATGAAATAATTTGATATTTATCTTACTCTGACTGACTTATTTCACTTAGTATAATATCCTTTAGATTGATCCAAGCTATCACAAGTAATATTTCATTCTTTTATATGGCCAAATAATATTTCATTATGTATATGTACCACAGGTTTTTTTTATCCATTTATTTATTGATGGGCACTTCTATATCTTGGCTATCTATATTAATAAAAGGATAATATGCTGATCAGACCAGGAAACCTTCTGGGACCTTCTGGATGTCCTTTCAGACAAAGCCATAGTGGTGGGGCTGAGGCAGAGTGGTTAGGAGTGATCAGGCCAGCAGGAGGATGCAGTTGGGGGCAAGCAGGCCAGCTTGGGGAGCAGTTGGGGGTGACAGGCCAGAAGGGGGAAGCAGTTGGGGGTGATCAAGCTGGCAGGCAAACTGGTTAGGAGTGATCAGGCAGGCATGCAGTTGAGCAGTTAGGAGCCAGCAGTCCTGGATTATGAGCAGGATGTCCGACTGCAGGCTTAAACCTGCAGTCAGACATCCCCTGAGGGGTCCCAGATTGGAGAGGGTGCAGGCCTGGCTGAGGGACGCCCCCATGCACAAATTTTGTGCACCAGGCCACTAGTTGTAAATAACACTGCAATGAACGTAGAAGTGCAGATATCTCTTCAAATTAGCATTTTGGTTTCTTTAGATATTTACCCAGAAGTGGATTGCTGAGTCTGTTTTATTATTATTACTAGGGGCTCGGTGCACAAAAATTTGTGCACTCAGGGGTCCCTCAGCCCTGCCTGTACCCGCACAACCTGCCACCTGCCACCCGCACATCTCGCCCCACCCACCCCACAAACATCACCTGCCACTCGCTGATCTCGCCCCCCACGCCCACACCACCAACCACTTGGCTGATCTTGCTCCTCATCCTCACACCACCTGCCACCCCGCCGATCGCTCCCCACCCCCACACCACCCATCACCAGGCTGATCGCTCCCCACCCCCACACCAGCCGCCACCATGCCATCTCCCTCCCACCCACCCCCACATCCCGCTCACCCTGCCGCTGGCACTGCACTGGCCTCCAGGGCTGCCAGCGGCCATCTTGCCTTAGCTAATTTGCATACAGCCATTCTGATTGGCTGGTGGGCATGGAGAAACAGTTAATTTTAATATTACGCTTTTATTAGTTAAGATTATTATTTTAAATATGTTTTATTGACTCTTCACAGAGAGGAAGAGAGAGAGATAGTCAGAAACAACGATGAGAGAGACCCATCAATCAGCTGTCTCCTACACACCTCCCACTGAGGATGTGCCTGCAACCCAGATACATGCACTTGACCAGAATCGAACCGGGGACCCTTCAGTCCACAGGCCGACTCTCTATCCACTGAGCCAAACCAGTTAGGACTGTTTTATTATTTAGCTGGTTGGCTGGTGGTGTTAAGAAATGTCTAGACAACTGGTTGTTTTAAGAAATAGCTAGACAAGAGGATATGAACAACAGTCCACACAAAAATAATCCACCTCTGCTTATCTTGTGCCATAGTTAAAATTACCACATTTGCCCAGCTGTGGTGGTTCCGTGGATTGAGCGTCATCCCTTGGATCAAGAGAGTTTCATTCCCAATCAGGGCACATGCCTGGGTTGTAGGTTCCATACCTATTAGGGGGCATGTGGGAGTCAACCAATCAATGATTCTCTCTCATCATTGATGTTTCTTTCTCTTTCTTCCTCTCCCACCTCTCTAAAATCAATAAAAATATATTTAAAAAATAAATAAAATAATTTTTTTCTTTGATTCTGTTATCAATTGGCATCCATTAGTCACAGGTCCAAACTATCAGCCAAAGTGTTGCCTCTGTCCTATAGGTCAGCTTGCCTGGAACTGACCTTCCCTGCACAGATCAGTTGATTCAAGTTGTGCCTCATTCATCATCTAATTCTCATACACCAGCTCCATATTTTCCCTGCCCTAAATCGTTACAGGGCCAGGTACCAGGCAACTAGAGATAACCCCTATGGTCCAAAGCCTTCCAGAATTATACAAAATTGCCAGTCATCATCTGTTTACCGAGCCTTGCCTTTCCTTTCCTATGGAAACCCCAACTAAGGCTATGGACCAGGTTGGCCCTTCGTTCCTGTCCTCTGCCTCCTGACCAAAATCTGGTATTTTCCATGTGGCCTGGGTAGTATGAAGTTCCCCCTTCTCTTGAGAATGTAATACATTCTTCTTTTGATGGCATTGACCTCACTGTGTTGACTTAGTCATAGCTTTATAAATTAGGATCCTGGCATAAGTCAATAATCTTTTTAGTTCATAATATTTATGACACTATAAACCCTTTGCATTATTTACATATACATATTTTTGAAAATATGTAACTAAGATCAGGGATGTGAGAAAATAGGAGAAAGCAAGATTGATAACAAAACTTCTACCCTTAACCTCAGAAAAGGCAGTAGTAGATGGTAAACAATTGAGGAATATTAAGAATTTGTACACCTGAACTGGTGAGCATTTGTTACTTAAATAGAGGTCAAGTGCATGAATCCGTGCATAGGTAGGGTCTTGCTGGCCTGGCTCCAATTGTCAGATTGGGGCCAGGCCTGTCAGGAGGAGAAGGCAGAAGGTTGGCCAGTGGGCCTGCCCCAATCAGGGCCAGACTGTTTGGGGGGAGAGGCTGTGGGCTGTGGGCCAGGGATGGGGCCAGAAGAGGGGTCAGGGGGAGATTGTCCAGCCAGCCCCACTCCTGCTTGGTGTCGGGGGCTGATCAGGGGTGGAGCTGGCTGGGGGGAAGGGCTGTGGACTGATCAGGGTTGTGGGGGCCCATTGGGGTGGGGCGGCAGGTGGTTGGACAGCCAACCTTGCCCCCTATTAGGGTAGGAGGAGCAATCCAGGTAGGGACAGCTGGGGGGAGGGGCTGTGGGCCGATTGGGGTGAGAGAGGCCAATCAAGGGTGGGGCCGGCCCAGGGGAGGGGCCATGAGAAGTTGGCCAGCCAGCACCACCACTTGATCAGGCCAGTTAGCTGGCTGCAGTGAGCATTAGAGTGACCAGTCATTCTGGTCATTATTGTGTTCTGGTTGCTGGCTTTTATATATATAGATGTGACTTAATATCATTTGTGAGAGTAGGAAATGACTCTAAATTCCAAAAATAGATTCCGTTTGGGACAAATCATGTTTAATTTAAGTCTGAGGGAAAAGTTATACTTGAAACTCATCCTTAGATAGAATTATTCTAAATATTAAAAGGCAAATAATATTATTTTAATTTTTAAAAATGTAATAATATTTATCTCTAATAAAATTTAAAAAACAATTTATCGACCAATAATAATTAGAAATGGATTCAGATACAGTATGAATGAGTAAACAACAGTCTATAATATTATACTATGTGTTTGAATAATTACCACATTTTGCACAGCATTTTTACGTTTTCAAAGGTTTTTTACATAATTACTTATTAGATGCCCACACTAATTATTCTTATCCTATCTAATAAAAGAGTAATATGCAAATTGACCATCACAAGATGGCTTCCCCCATGTGGTCAAAGATGGCCGCAACAAGATGACCAGCAAGGGAGGGCAATTGGGAGGGACCCAGGCCTGCAGGGGAGGACAGTTGCGGGGGGACCCAGGCCTGCAGGGGAGAAAAGTTGGGGGGGACAAGGCTGGCAGAGGGGAACAGTTGGCGAGGACCCAGGCCTGCAAGGGAAGACAGTTGTGAGGGACCCAGACCTGCAGGGGAGGACAGTTTGTGGGGACCATCCTGGCAGGGGGAGGGCAGTTAGGGGCAATCATGCCAGCACAGGAGCAGTTAGGCATTGATCAGGCTGGCAGGGGAGTGGTTAGGGGTAATCAACAAGCGAGAGGTTGGGAGCCAGCAGTCCTGGATTGTGAAAGGGATGTCTGACTGCCCGTTTAGGCCTGATCCCACATCGGGCCTAAATGGGCAGTTGGATATCCCTCAAGGGGTCCCAGATTGGAAAGGGTGCAGGTTGGGCTGAGGGACACCACCCCCACCCCTCACTCCCACTCCGTGCACTAATTTCATGCACCAGGCCTCTAGTCTCTATTATAAAGATCAATGAAGCTACTCTAAAAAATAATTCTGTCCTTTTGATAAGTAGAGGACACCTGTGAAAACAAACATGTTTAGAGTTAATGATTTCTAAGCTTATACTTTTGTCAATTCTCCAGTAAATATTGTTGACATAAGCAACAATAAAAAAAAGTTACAAAATCTGCTACAATCAGTATTCTTAAATAGTAATTTCTAGCTTGATTATCTTCATGGAACCCAGAGAAGAATCAAAGTCTCCCAGGGACAGTTGGATATTATGTTCACATTCAGCATACTTTTAGAGATGTTTAAAGAGATGGATATTACTACACTAAATTACTTAAATGCAGCTTAATGTGAAATAATTTTCTAGCAGTTCTACTAAGGTGAATCAGTGCCAAGCTCCTCTTACATTTAATATCCTCTGGAACACTGGGTTCCAACTTCCCACAGAATGATCCTTTGAAGGACTTAAAATGCTGCAGTAACTTTTATTTTCCTTATAAAAAACAGAATTCCTGAACAATGGTTTCCAAACAGCAGGAGAGTTTAATTAAATTAAAGCACTGAGTCAAGAAAACAAGTATCATCCTAGTAGCATCAAGAGAAGAAGGTTGTTGAACTTTGGTTTAAAAATAAAATCTTGCCCATCTAGTGTGGTTTAGTGGTTGAGCATTGGCCTAGGAACCAGGAGATCACGGTTCAATTCCCAGTCAGAGCATATGCTCAAGTTGCAGGCTTTATTCCCAGTGTGGGTGTGCAAGAGGCACCTGATCAATTATTCTCTCTCATAATTGGTGCTTCTGTGCCTCTCTCCCTCTTCCTTCCTCTCTAAAATCAACAAAAATATAATAAAATAAATAATGACTAATGTAAAATAAAACCCTGGCCCCAGATTCTTGAATAGAAGTCAAATATTTTAATAAATTCATATAAAATTATTTAAGGGGAATATAATAATGCAGTAGTAAACCTTACAACAATTGTAATTTTATTCAAACGGTTTCTGATGTACAAAAAAAAAACAATATTATTTTCTCTAGTTATTACCATTTTTAACTTGATCCCATGTTTTTATATTTATTTGGTAAAAACATAATTTTTTATTACTTTTTTCATGTATGTTTGAAGTGAACAGGTAAGAGCTTTCTCCAGTTTGGTATATTTTGTCATTCTGATATCTTCCATTCTTAGTGAAGTATTTTTGAAATAACATACTATATAATAAAAGCCTAATATGCTAAGCATCAGTCGACCAGTTCTCTATTCAACCAATCAAAGTATAATATGCTAATGATATGCTAAGGCTGCTCAACCACTCACTATGATGTGCACTGACCACCAAGGGGCAGATGCTCTGACCAGTAGGTTAGCTTGCAGCTGGGGTCTGGCTGATTGGGACTGAGCAACATAGGCTAGACACTCCCTGTAGCCCTCTCCCTTGGTCCCTCCCTGGCTGGCCAACCTCCTGTGTCCCTCCCCAAACCTGATTGTGCACTGGTAGGGTCCCTTGGCCTGGCCTGTGCTCTTTCGCAATATGGGACCCCTCAGGGGATGTTGGAGAGCCACTTTCAGCCTGATCCTGCAGGCCAGGCCTAAGGACCCCCACTAGTGCACAAATTTGTGCACTGGGCCTCTAGTCTCTCTCTCTCTCTCTCTCTCTCTCTCTCTCTCTCTCTCTCTATATATATATATATATATATATATATATATATATATATATCCAGTGACCATTACAATGGAACAACCAGAATGACCAGTTGCTATGATGTGTACTGACCACCAAGAGCCAGCAGGCGGGTGGTTAGGAGTGAGGGGGTCCCAGATTGCTAGAGGATACAGTCCAATTTGAGGGAACCCCCCTGACCCCATTTACGAATTCATGCATTGAGTCTCTAGTGAATTTATAATCTAATTTAATAAAAGAGTAATATGCAAATTGACCCTCACTCTGTTACACTCACAAGCCATACCCACCAGCCACCCCCACCAGCCATGCCCACCAACCAACCAGGAGCAAATATGCAAATTAACTTCAACTAAGATGGCAGCGGCCACAGAGCTGGAGTTGCCCCAGGCAATGGAGGAAGCCAGGGCCCTGTGGGCCCTGAGCTCTACTCAGGGCTGCAAAGTTTCAATTATAGAAGATAAACAAACCCTAGATACCTGCCTGGCTGGGACCTTGGGTTGCCAGGAACAACCCCGGCTTCGAGCCCCAGCCAGGCACTCCAGTAGGGACCTGAACCCTGAAGGGGCTGTGGGCAGCCTGAAACGGCCATCGGCCCCTTGGCCAGGCACGCCAGCAGGTGGACATCCCCCAAGGGGTCCCAGACTGTGAGAGGGCACAGGCCAGGCTGAGGGACCTCACCAAGTGCACAAATTTTTGTGCACTGGGCCTCTAGTAATACATATGTTCTTTGTTTTGCTATCTCCTTCACACTTAAATAACAAAACTTATGTAACCTAAAATGCATAATTAATCTAAATTTCACTTTAATCTTAAATTTAGGTGTCATTTTGATCGCTATTTTAATGAGAGAATTGAGAATTCTCTTAATCTTATTTTTTAAGTTATTTTGATCTTTAATTCTATTATTTTTATTCATCATGATAATGTATATTCACAGCATGCACAAACATCAGTTGCACAGGTAGTATATATATAGACAATATTGACTACAGTAACTTTTATCCATTGTTGTCAATGGTAAGTTAGGATGAGAGATACACAACATTAAAATCAATTTTATTCAGACAATTGGACATTCAACTCAATATGATTTTTTAATTTTATAAACAGTAAGAGACTGAGGTAGAGGACAAGAGATGAGGTAAAGTAGGATCATCAAATTACTAGAAATCTTATTTTCTTTTTCTTTTTCTTTGACCATTTAGTTTCCTCAAAAAATGAAAAATGGAACTCCCATTTGACCCTGCGATCCCACTTCTGCAAATATATCCCAAGAAACCAGAAACACAAATCAGAAAGGATATATGCATCCCTATGTTCATAGCAGCACAATTTACCATAGCTAAGATTTGGAAACAGCCTAAGTGCCCATCAGAAGATGAATGGATTAGAAAACTGTGGTACATCTACATAATGGAATACTATGCTGCTGTAAAAAAGAAGGAATTCTTACCATTTGCAGCAGCATGGATGGAGCTGGAGAGCATTATGCTAAGTGAAATAAGCCAGTCAATGAAAGAAAAATACCACATGATTTCACTTATTTATGGATAATAAAGACCATTATATATTGATGAACATAAACAGATACAGAGGCAGAACAGCATTGAATAGACTATCAAACTACAGCTGGAAGGCTCGGGAGGGTTGGGGGGGAGTTAAGAGATCAACTGAAGGACTTGTATGCATGCATACAAGCATAATCTTTGGACACAAGACACTGGGGGATAGGGGAGGAGCGGGGAAGGTCAAGGGGAAAATGGAGACTTACTTAACACTCTTTGTAATACTTTAAGCAATATAACAAACATTTTAAAAAAGAAAGTAGCCCAGAGTCATCAGGAATTCATAAAAATATATATAATGTTCATAAAAATTAAAGCTAATCAGAAATTATAAAATTTTCAAGTAATCATGCTTAGTGTATGTGCTATATATAGTCAATGCCCAAAGTTTTATTTTTTTTAAGAAACCGGATAACACTGAGTAATAACTAATAAAAATCTAATCTAATAAAAGTATAATATTGAAATTGACTGTTTCTTCGGGACACCTAAGCCATGCCCACTATCCAATCAGAATGACTGTATGCAAATTAACCCAGCCAAGATGGAGGCCGGTACTCATGGAGCTGCTAGAGTAAACAGGCCGTTTCCGTTGCAGCAGGAGTAAAACTGTTTGTGGGCTGGGCTTCTCCCGGCTCCAGGCAACAACATATTTGCAACATTGTCTCCATTATAGAAGCCTCCAAGTTGAAGCAAACAGCAGTGCTGGCTGCCACTACTAAGGCAACATTGTCTCAATTATAGAAACCACAAGCTGAAGCAGACAGGAGGCTTCTTTACCTGCCTAGGCCTTGGCTTAAAGGAACAGTGTATCAGTTATAGAAGATAAACAAACCCCAGAAACCTGCTTCCAGCCAGCCTTGCTGGGACATTGGGTCAATGGGAGCTGTGGGCAGCCTGAAAGCCTGAAAATGCCCCTCAGCCCATCACCCACGCTGGCCACACCCCAATGGGGTGAGGGTTCCCACTGGTGGGCTTGGCCAGCCCGCAAATAGCCATCAGCCCCTCACCCAGGCTGACCAGGCACACCAGCAGGTGAACACCCCTAGAGGGGTCCCAGACCATGAGAGGGCACAGGTCGGGCTGAGGGACCTCCTGAGTGCACAAATTTTTGTGCATCAGGCCCCTAGTATGAAATAATAAAGAATGGATTATGTACATTTTTCAAGGATGTAAGATTATTGGTCATATACACTCGAATACATTTTAAAATAAAATAGAATTCTGAGTAAGGGCTATTGACTGGACTATCATGCCTCTTTGAACATATCTAAAATATTAAACATTCCCTAGAAACATATATGATATTTTTCATTTACCTAGTTACATGCCTCTAGCCTCCTGCTCTTAATTATAATATTCAGTAAATGTCTCTTAGAATATCAATCAGCCATAATATGTGGCTAAAAATTTTCCCTAGATTTTAACCATCAAATCTAGTCTTCAAATTTAAACACAAATTCAGTTTCTACTGTGAAATCTATATATAAAAAAGCCTAAGCGACTGTTGCAACCAAAATAACCAAATGGATGACCAAACAGGTTGCGTGGGGAGACCAGGTTGGCAGAGGGGTTAGTGAGGGCCAACCAAACGACTGAGCAGCGGACTGCATGGGGAGACCAGGCCAACTGGGGGGGAGAGTGAAGGGCGACCAGGCTGGCAGAGGGGGGCAGTGAGGGGCAACCAGGCCAGCGGGGCAGGAATAGGGGGTGACTAGGCCAGCAGTGGGGGCAGTTAGAGTTGATCAGGCAGGCAGGCAAGTTTGCAGTTAGGAGCCAGTGGTCCCAGATTGTGAGAGGGACTACTGGCTCCTAACTCCTCACCTGCTGTCCTGCCAGGCCATCCCTAAACCAGCAGTCAGGCATCCCCTGAGGAGTCCCGGATAGGAGAGGGTGCAGGCTGGGCTGAGGGGAACCCTCCCCCCGAGCATGAATTTTGTGCACTGGGACTCTAGTATATTATATCATCTGATGTTAATATTTGTCCCTTCACCTTTGCTGAATAAATTTATCTTAGCTTTTCACACATGTCTGCCATAATAAATTCTACCACTTACCACTGATATTGTAATTAACTAGTTATTAATAACAAAAAAAGAAGCAAAGGAAAGGCCAGGCATTACAGACATATTTCCTACAAAACACTGGAAGAGGGAACCACATAGGGAAGATAGACGCATGCTCAATAAAGCTGGGGTGATAGAAGGAATACTTGTCTGCCACTAACATCTGGGAACAGAAATGGTTGCCCAGAATTGTCATGGCAACTGCATGCATGCAAAGATTTGGAATACATAAACATATCTCACTAAACAAAGGAATTCACTTTCTTACTCTTGTACTCTTGGTACTGTTTTTGCTGGAGACACACTCTCTTGACTGTCTTGCATTTGCCTGTATGATCCACAGCTATGTGGACCCCACTGCATTGGACTGATGGACTACAGCTAGCCTGATATTACTAGTAAACTGAACTCAACTCCAACATGGAAAGGAAATTCTGAACACTGGCTCTGCTTCTAGCTTTACTGAAACCCCAGCTACAGTTTTTCCATGGCTGGACTAAGGGAAATGGGACTTTGGAAACTCAGAGGTGCAATTCCCTGGAAATAAAGCTTTCTACCATATTGCATCCTCCTATGTGAATCTCAGAAAATTCATTTTCTCAAGGTCCCATCCCCAGCAGCACCTGGATGGGAATAGGACGAGGCATGCTCCTCTCTGGCATCACCAGGTTTCAAAATCATGTGCATGTAAATACATGGATCAGTTTTAGTAAAGTGAGAGGTGGTGAAAGTCTGCAAGACTTTGGCAGCTTTCAAATGTTAATTCACATTTAAGTATTACTGATTTGGGTTATTGGCTGGGACCTCAGTTCTTTTCGTGGACATAGAAAAGATTTGAAGGTCAACGAAAATGAAAGTAAAGCAAAATGGTGTTTACGGAAGATACACTCCAAATGAGAGCAGGCCAGTCCAGAGAGCGAGAGAAAACATGGCCCACAACTCCCGGTTTTTAAAGAAGGATTTTTTGGGCGGAGACTTTCATTTGCATTCCAGGATGATTGATAGAAACTATCTTTCTTCTAGGCATGCCCTTACCCATAGTGCATACAGAAAAACCCATGGGTTGGGGGGGAATCGGTCAAAGCCAAAATGCAAATTGTATTATATTTATAGTCCAGGATCCTAAAGAGGTTGTATTGAGGTCATGTCGTTTTTCTCTGAGTTTGCACCAAGAACCGGTTGGGTCCAATCTGCCTGCTGGCGCTCTGCTGGGCCGCCCATAGAGAGGCCCTCTGAAGGCAATGTTGGGCTGACCCCTGTTCAGAACCCCAAGGCAGGCCCCACACCAGCCACTCAGTCTAACTTCCTACCTAAATAGGACCTGCATGATGACGGTGACATCAGGATGACAATACAACACATAGTCAATTAAATTGAATGAACAGTACTTCACTGTCCTTAGTCCATACATAGATTCTCCCAAAGAAAATGCAGCAGCTTACAGGTGCCTGCGATTTGGATGAATTTGTAAAGACAGCTTTTGCTCTAGGCATAACCAACTGGAGCACTCCACAGAATAGTTATGTTCCGCAGTTTCAATCTCCAGGCTTTTAAGGGAATTCCTGATTTCTTTATATCAGATATCTTACTAGCAGCATTCAAAACTTGAAGCTCTTGCTCTTAGATATCGCCTCCCTTAATGAGTCTCCGTTCTCCTTACTGCCACCTAAATTATTCAGATATTGGTTTATCAAGTCACTTCTCTATTGCCTCTTTTTGCAACTCCCTGCTGAGCTTGAATGTGCACTGAGGAGTGCTCAGAAAAAATAAAGAAGGGGTTTAAGAGCAGTAAGAGTGCTGTCTTTCTCCACTCCAATAAGAGCATTTAAGACTCACATGAGATTGTTTTAGCCCTGTTGGTTCTCACTTTTATTACAACATCTTTACTCAAATTGGTGAAGTAGACAAACAGCTATTACAGTGTGATCTTTGTGCTACTAACAACAGGAGATGGTGATGTAGCTAAATGATTTTTCCCCCCAAGGTATTAGCCCACATAGAAACAGTTTGTTTGTTGTAGTCCGCTCTGCAGTTTTGTAGTTATACGGCATTTAGAAAAGCAAAAAACAAAAAGAGAAAGATATACTGTATTAATATTTTCTATATAATATAGCCTATGAGGATCTTATAAGATTTAAACACATCTCTAAAGAACCCTAATTAGCTAATACTTGTTTATTTCTACCTTAGTCTGAATTGTTAGTTTCCCGAGAACAGCAAATAATATTAACAAAGACTAGCACACTCATCTTCAAAATAGTCTTAGATTAAAAGTAGTCCTTGTTTGAATAGCTATTGAATGCTTGACAGTTTTGCAATGAAATTTTGATGGCGTGATTAAATATATTATCATCCTTTCTTTTATTTAAGAAAAACAGTTTCCAGTCCTGTTCATTATCTTTGAGCTATTTTGCAGGCCGTAGGTAACTGATAGATATCTACATTCTCTTCTGTCTGGTAGTGATAATCTTCTAACCTCCACCTATGGGGAAAAAACAGTTTTATTGCCATTTGCAAATCATTTTATCATCCCTTCATGTCACATTACACTGTGTTGTTTTTACTCTTCTTCAGAATCAACTATAACATCCATCTGCCTGGTGCTTCATATTATATAAATAGCAAATGCTCATTTTTATAATTGTATGAAAGTAATGAATTTATCTTCTGAAAAAGAAAAGAAAAACAACCAAACTATATGCAGACAATTCTTAAATGTATTAGAAGTGTTCATTGTCCTTATATATTTTTTTAAAGTTTTGAGAATTTTGAAAAAGTTGAAAACAACTGATCTATATTTTTACTTCTCTCTTAATAATGAGATGGGGGTTATTAAAAATTGATCAACAGGGCCTTAATGTTCCACTCAATTTACAAAATGTTAGACTGGCTCTACCTGAATGTATGACCCCGACCTTCCTTTTCTTAGAGGATTTATTCAAAACAAAGCAAAACCAAAAAACAAACAAACAAACAAAAAATACCCTTGTAATTATAAATCCTTTCTTTGCCTCTTTGATATGTAAATATTTTTAAAAACGTCTTGCAAGTTTTACAAATTGGGAGCATCTTTCTCAGGGGCCTGGGAGCTATCCATTTGAAATGTCATCATCAAGGAGGATAGCACTTCATTCCCCAGTCTCTGTGAGGTCAGCAGCCTGGGGGGTAGGTGGCTGGTTCCGATCTGCACAGCTACCACTGTCAAGCAGATGGGAGAGAGTTTGCTTTTCCCGTGGGCACAGCCTTGGGTTTGGTGGAGTAAAGGTCAGACTGCATTCCGGCCTCTCTCTCCTATTGAAACAAACTTGAATAAAGTCTTTCTTAGTTGCTTAACTATTTCCTGTGCAACTTTTGGTTTGATATAATAGAAGCTGATATATGTGTTTAATATAGGAAGCAACTTGATCTAAATAAAGGTTCTTACTTGTGAGACAAGAAATTTGAACCTTATCTCTGAATTTGTTTGGTGTTAGGCAAGCAAATATATTTCTGCCAGGTATTATATTATTATATTTATTTTCTACATAGCTTTCCAGCTCTCACCCAGCAATGTGAGGACTCTAAAAGTAAGCTTCCCAGTTGATTTACCACCAAGAAAATTTTGCTGCTAATCTTAAATTTTTGTAAACCTTGTATCTAATCTTAATAGATTTGTTCTGTCTCATTTTTGTGCACTGTGGGCGGGGGGTCCCTCTCAAAGTCTGGGACCCTTAGGGGAAGTCCACCTGCTGGTGTACCTGGCCAGCCTGGGTGAGGGACTGATGGCTGTTTGCAGGCTGGCCAAGTCTCCCAGTGGGAACCCTCACCCCATGGGGGTGTGGCCAGCCTGGGTGAGGTGTTGAGGGCCATTTTCAGGTTGCTCACAGCCCCTTCAGGGTTCTAGTCCCTACTGGGGTGCCTGGCCAGCCTTTGTGAGGGGCTGAGGGCTGTTTTCAGGCTGGCCACAGCTCCCATTGACCCAAGGTTCCAGCAAGGCTGGCTGGAAGCAGGTTTCTGGGATGTACTTATCTTCTATAATTGAAACTTTGTTTCCTTGAGCGAAGGCCTAGGCAGGCAATGAAGCCTCCTGTTTGCTTCAGCTCCGTGGCTTCTATAATTGAAACTATGTTGCCTTGAACGGAGGCGCAGCTGGCCTAGGAAGGCAGTTTCAACTCCATCGCTGGTGCAAGGGAAGCCTCCTCTTTGTTCTAGCTCTGTGGCTGCCAGTCACCATCTTGGCTGGGTTGATTTGTATACAGCCGCTCTGATTGGCTGGTGGGCATAGCTTGGCTGGTGGGTGTGTCTCAGAGAGAGATGATTAATTTGCATATTACTCTTTTATTAGATTAGATAATAAAGAGGTAATATGCAAATTGACCCTCACTCCATCATGCTGTCACAAGATGGCTGTGCCCACAGAGGAGGAAGGGTTCCCATAACATGCTGTAAGGATTGATCAGCAGGGACCTGAGACTGCATGGTGCTGGGCTGGGGTGGAGTATATGAGGCTGTGCCCCCCAATCTGGCGGGGCTTGATGGGGGAACCTCAGGCTGTGCCCCCTGCCCAGTGGGGTTTTATGGGGAACCTCAGGCTGCACCCACCAACCTGAAGATGCACCAGGGGACCTGAGGTTGCACCCCCCACCTAGAGGGGTTTGACGAGGGCCCTAAAGCAGCAACCCCCCACCCAGTGGGGCTTGATGGGGGTAGGGCTGGCCAGGTCTGGATCTCAGCCAATGGGGTTTGGGTCAGCTGGGTCTGGGTCTCATGCAATTTTGAAGTGCAAGCAGGTGGGCAGGGACTTGACTCTGGGTCCCTTGGCATGACCCAGATTCTGACAGGAGGATTTTCATATACATTTTACTAATTTTTTTAAATCTCTGACACTTCTATCATAGAGAAAGGGCAAATAGAAATATTAAAGCATTTCCTCTAATTAATTCCCTTTTAATGTGCACAAATTTTGTGCATCAAGTCACTAGTACTTATTATATAATAATATGTCACATAAGCAATTTTCAACTGTTACGTCACAGCACACTAGTGGGCCACAAAAAAATTTTTAAAATGCAATACCTGACTATTTAGTCAGAGGCACTAATCTCTTTTCCTTTAGATTGTCAAGTAAAAATATGACAACAGCCAACACAACAATAGCTGTCTAGTGTAAATGCCCTACCTCAAACCATAAATATAATGTTATATAATAGAGTTGCATCTTTTTTAAAATATATTTTTTTATTGATTTCAGAGAGGAAGGGAGAGGGAGAGAGAGATAGAAACATCAATGATGAGAGATAATTATTGTTCAACTGCCTGCTGCACAACCCCCATTGGAGATTGAGCCCAAAATCCAGGCATGTGCCCTAACTGAGAATCAAAATCTAATTGATTGTATTAATCACATCATCTTTATTTGGGTAGAAATTTAGTGCAGGACTTCTTAAAGACTGCTGATCCAGACATAATTAGGAATCACTTGCCTTACATTAGAACTGATTCTAGGGCTGTGGATAGGAAAGGTATATAGTACAAATGAAAACAACTCAGTCATGCTCAGTAGACAGGATAAAAATCATAAGGAACAAAGTAGTCTGGCTATTATTTCTGGTTACACTATCTTTACAACTTCATGTGGCACCATGAATTTTAATATTGCTTCCTTTCCTCTATTTTTCTTGTCAGAATATTATTGACTAGATGCCTGGTGCACAGATTCATGCACTGGTGGAGTCTTTCAGCCTGGCCTGCACCCTCTTGTAATCTGGAGTTTTCAGGGGATGTAGTAGTACATGAAACAGCAGGTGGCCAGAGAGGAGCCCGAACCTAAGCCAGAGCCAGAGCCTGGGTTGGGTGCCGCACCACTCCTGCTCATCTCAGCACCACTGTGCCTGCTGCCACTGCCACTGCCACTGTGATAGTGCTGCTGAGGAGGCAGGAGAGACTCCTGCCACCACAGGTGTGCTCCCAAGCCATGAGCCGGGTGTCTGGCACCCAATGGTCAGCTGAGCAGTGTTCTTGCTGTGGGAGTGCACTGACCACCAGGAGGCAGCTCCTGTGTTGAACGTATGCCCTCTGGTGGTCAGTGTTCATCATGATACTGGCCAATTGTCCTGTCATCTGGTTGTCAGGTTGACTGGTTGCTTAGGTTTATATATATAACTAGAGGCCTGGTGCACAAAATTCATACATGGTGGGTGTCCCTTAGCCCAGCCTGCATCCTCTCTCAATCTGGGACCTTTTGGGGCTGTCCAACTGCCAGTTTAGGCCTGAGCTACAGATCAGGCTTAAACTGGCCATTAGATATCCCTTTCACAATCCAGGACCACTGGCTCCTAACAGCTCATTTGCCTGTCTGATCACCCCTAATCACTCGCCTGCCTGCCTAATTGCCCCTAACCACTTTCCTGTAAGCCTGGTCACCTCTAACCACTCATCTGCCTGCCTGATAGCTCCTAACCACCTCTGCCTGCCTACCTGATTGCCCCTAACTGCCTCTGATTGCCTGACTTGTCACCCCTAACTGCTTCTGCATGCCTGCCTCTAGCCCTTAACCACTTGCCTGCCTGCCTCATTGCTTCTAACCACTTTGCCTGCCTGCCTCATTGCTCTTAACCACTCACCTGCCTGCATGATCGCCCCTAACCACTCCCTGGGAGGCAGGGCCATCCAGGGCAAGGGCTGTGGTGTTCTGGTGTATGGTCATTCTGGTTGTTATACTGTTTTGGTCTCTGGGATTTTATTATATAGGATATCCAATAGCCAGTTATATTCTGAGAAAACTTTGGGTTGCATAAGTAAATGTTTCTACTCAAGAATTGAGAAGAAACATATATTATTCTGAATAACATAAGCCAAGTGACCTTGCATGAGTTTTGAAAGCAGAAGGAAGGTGGGTATAGTCACCAGATATTGTTCTTACTTATGAATTTTTGGATGAAATCTTAGCTTACTCTGCTGGGTTTACAATAGTATTTAGGTTCATAGCTTCTTTGGGAGCCATTTTCTCTTTCAGCTTCTCCAGTTCTTGAATCAGGTATATATTTAGTTTATGAGGAGTCTCAAAGAAACCCTACTCTGCTGGCACCTTGATCTTGGATTTCTAGCTTTTCAAATAAATATCTGTTGTTTAAGCAATCCTATCTGTGGTATTTTGTTATTACTGCCCTAACAAACTAATACAATGTGCTAAGATAATATTAGTTTTAATATTTGTTTTTCTTAAAAATGAAGTGGGAAAATTCTTATAAAGGAGTATGACATTATGTGATACACATATTTTAAAGATTTCTTTGTTGTCTGGGTAAAGAGTTTGCCAGAGAATAGCAATTATGAAAACAGAGAAACCAATTAAGAAACAAATGAAATTATCAAGTTAAGCAATGAGAGAGCTTGAATTAAGGTTTTATCAGGGAAATAGGTTCAAAGATAAATTTTTAAAAATATTTTTATTGATTTCAGAGAAGAAGGGAGAGGGAGAGAGAGATAGAACCATCATTGATGAGAATCAATGATCTGCTGCTTCCTGCACATCCCCTACTGGGGCTTGAGCCAGCAACCTAGTCATGTGCCCTGACTGGGAATCTAACTGTGACCTCCTGGTTCATGGGTTGATACTCAACCACTGAGACACAACAGCTGGGTCAAAAATACATTTTAATGATAGATTCTCAAATGGAGGATCTATCCTCCTTCACTAAGAAAGTGGAACAATCAATGGATAAAATGTTTTATTTGCAATGGACATTCCATACTTTAGTAAGTTTAAAAATATACCAGTTTAAACATATTTATTTCAAAAATAGCACCAGTCAATATTAAAATTTAGTTAAATTTACATGTCTAATTTTTTTAATCACAAAGGCAACAATATGGGTAATGTTTTCATTTGTTTTACTGTTTTGTGTTAGGTATGTGAAGAACAAAATTTTCATCTCTATCTAAAATTTATAACACCTAATTCTGTAGGAAAGATTACAAGAATTACTTCAAAGATAGAATTTTTTGTTTTTCATTCTTCAGATAAAATGCCTTAAGCAGCTACCTATATTTCTATCCTAAATATTTGTTTTCTTCAGGCCCACTTAACTTATTTTAATTAAAAGTGGAAGTAATTATCAAATGCTAATAATTCACCAGTAACTAATGATACATGCCCCAATTTATGGAAGGCTTATTTAACTGTTTTTGATGAAGAAAGTGTCAATTATAATAATGTTATCCAAATTCTAAACTACAAGTGAAAGAAGAGAAAGGTAGGATTATATAAAAAGATCAATAATTAAGATTTGAAATCATAATTAGGTAACTGGGCATATATCAAAAATGTAAAAGTATGAGATTTAGAATTAAGATACATATATATGTATACATATATTTATACACATATTAAAAAGTCAAAATATTTTCTCTACAACTGCAAGTTCTCCTGTTTTATTATTTTATGAAGGTACATATTGATAAGTGCATGCAATGGAATATTATCAAAGAGTAATAGAATCATTTTAAAATGTAATATATCACCAAAGCATGTGATTATTTTATTTTGGAATAGCTTTTACACAGAACAATAAAGATATTTAAGAGAATCATGTACATCCTATATAATAAAAGACTAATATGCAAATTGTCTCCTTGGGAGTTTGATTGACTGGGAATTTGACCACTAGCTGTGATATGCGCTAACCACCAGGGGCAGCGTGGAATGAAGGAAGGCCCTGGCCAGCCCTGATCACCAGCCAGGCCTACAGACTCTACCTATGCAGAATTTTGTGCACTGGGCCTCTAGTAAAATATAAAATAAACCTTGAACATTAATGATGAGAAAAAAGTAGAGAATCGGTTAAAGATAAGAATGGTATTGGTAAAATAAAATAAAACAAAAGGCCATTTTGCTAAAATATAACACAGTGACTACTTATTAAATCCAAAATACACATGACTATAGTATAATGATTCTAAAATGAATTATGCCCCTGCGTGTTTTCATTTGTTTTCAAGCAAATACGTCCTTTGCTTCTTGGTCCTCATTATCATAAGATGGCTTCTTCAACTAAATCAACATAATTTCTCACTTTTCCTCAGCCATGTATCCATGCCTCTTTGTCCATATAAATCTTCATGTAACCTAATTTTCCCATCAAATGACACCATTCTAAGAGTGATAATAGGATAACATTCACAGATGTATGCAAAATGTTCCTCTCCAGAAATATTTTGAAGTGGGAGGGAAGGCTTGTTACTTATTTATAACTGAGTCCCTTTTTCTTGAAGAAACTCACACCTTTATCCTAAATAATGCTATGTCTCCTGAGTTTCATCTTTTTTACCAGGCATTCACTGCAGCTACTGAGAAAATACTTTCTTCTTACAGTCTCCATGCTTTCTGTTTACCCTACTTATCCATTTGCAGTTCATGAAATACACCTTAATTCTAAATTATTGCTGTTTCATATAAAATATATTACTTATTTCTTCCCTTTCTCATTCCCACAAATAGCCAAGAGCCTAAAGTATTACATTCCAATTATCATAAAACTTCTGATATAAATAATCCCTCCACTTTCTGTTTTTCCTCTTTCTGTGATGATCAGCCTTATTCTTTGAGACTAGGAAAGAATTTATATGCTATGCTAATCTAGCCATTAATCAAACTTTATTCATTTCAGATTATCATAAAGCCCTTACATAGCACTTCTAGTTCACTTGGAAATGTTCCCCTTAACCCTTAATTAAAGTATTGGACATGCTCTATGCCCAAGTATAATCTCTGATTATATATATATTTTTATTTCATTGTTTATTGTTCATTGTTTTCCAATATGGTGACAAGCATAGCAGAAGAAGACAGTATCTCAAATCATTTTGACTGTATCAAATTATCCTCTGGAACTAGGATAGGTTGAAAATTAAAGATTAATCTCCTTTTTTCTCTAGAACATGGTAATCAGCAAAATGCAAATTATTGCAAAGTTACTGAACACTTATGTAAGTGCATTGTTTGAGGAAAATCTTAAATCTAATCACAATGGTTTGTGAGAGTTTACCTAAAGAATACTCAGACTCCCAAATAGTCTGTAATAGAAGGGGGATATAAGACATATGGGCATGTATGATTATAGACAGTGGTGTTTTTCAAAAAGAAGAACAAAAAAGGGTTGGCAATTCACGAGGGAGCATCTCACAGAGAAAAAGACTTTGAGTAACCCAATTGACAAAAACGTGAGGATGAAAAAAGAGGATCTGTGTAAAGAAATCTATAGGGTATACAGCAGTCCTTCAGGCATTTGTCTCACCCGCAGCTGTGCACATAGAAGCTGGTTTTCCTAGAAGTGTGTTTAGATTCTATAAATCTCAAAATTGACATGAGACACCATGCCTCCCAGTCCTACAAGACCCACCACAGTGAGCCTCTCATTTAAAACTAAGATGGCCAAGACAAAGATCCTCTGATACTTCTAAATCATTGCATGCACAATTAGAATAAGCTGACTATAAAGTTAGGCAGAAAAAATGGGGAAAAACAAATAGAAAACTGGTGGAGACTATCTCAGACCTTAAAAAGTACTTCTCCCCTAAGCTAAAATGAAAGTTTGTAAAAGGATGTAGAGAAATAGAGCAAACTATGATGTTGTTTAGTCATCACCCCAATTCTTTGAGATATTAAAAATGGTTGTCCTTATTTTAAAAGTGCAAGTTCATTTGAAACTTAAGTTATCAAGGACATATATAAATTATACATTTGTATTTTATCCCTCAAAGGCTAAATTTGGATCTAATTGCTCTTTTATAACTAGTAAAATTTTCTCATGGCTAAAATGTCTCTTGTAAATATAAGTTTCTACCTCTAGGTGGTATTGTTAAAATTAATTTAAAGGCCAAATGCTTGTATGAATTGGTTTTTCTAAAATTCTCAAGAATACAAAAACTATCCCAAATGCTCTTAAAATTCATGTGATCTAAGATTAATCCTTAGTAAATAAAGCTAGTTTAAGTTTATTGGCTTATGGAAAACAGACATGTCTTTATTTTACCTGGATTTTACAAAAATAAGTCCATGACAATAATTGACTTTTAGGTCTATGAAAAATCTTAGTTTTCATTAGACAATGAGGTTTTAAGGGTTAAAATCTCAATATAAGTAGAAATGGCTTTTCAGTGTTTCAGGAGGGCTTCTGGAATGCCTCAAAAGATCTGGAATTGCATAGGAAGCATTATAAAAAAAGTGATAAAAACATTTTATGTCAACAAATATCATTGTAAAGCCAGAACAGGACATTTGGGGCATTTTATGGCCTTCAAATTCTATGTTTAACTTTTAAATGATCTCAGATGAGATTACAAAATAACTTTAAATTTATTTGTTGACATAGAAATCTCCAAACCTGTAAAGGATTTTTATAAGTTTATGAGAAACAAAACAGGACAATTATTCAGAAGCAAGATCTTGAATGTTGCAGATGGTAACTGTTTTGGAGTTTCTTTTACTCACTTAAAATTATGGAGGAAAAGTAAAGCTGATTACAGGAGAAAGCAAGGCAGGGATTGAATTACAGAATAGATAAGATTATGTGCTCTCTTGAGGGTGGATATCCCTTCAGGTGTTTGATTCCTGGCATTTCAAAGATGCATTAACCTAGATATACAAGAACAATGGACAGGGCCTGCTTGCAGCCTGGGCCTGGCCAGTGTTGATCCTGGTAGAATGTGAACATATGGACCAGGAGGTCATGGTTGGTTCAATTCCTGGTCAGGGCACATGCCCAGATTGTGAGCTCCATCTCAAGCATGAGGTGTGCAGGAGACAGTCAATCAATGATTCTCTCATCATTGATGTTTCTCTCTCTCCCTCCCTCATCCTTTCTCTCTGAAATAAAGCATCCTGATACATGACTATACACCATGACCTGGCTATTTTGTAATTTGTGATCATATCTTTCTGTGAGGTGATTTTCCAGAGAACCCTTTTTCATCCACATATCTCTTTCAAATGCATATCCCTCTATTCTATATTTTTCTTGCAGATTCTACCTTTCAGTTACAAAATAGTTGGTTTTCAGATATAAAAATACAGTGCGATCTAAATAAAAGTTTCAATTCAATTAAAAAATGTTATTCTTTTTTCCTATTGAAATGACCTTATCTAAGAAACCTACTGTGAGTAAGGGTAGCATGCTTTTTCTGTTTGATCTCCTTTCAGATTTGCTGGGACTTGGGTATAGGGATAAAAGATGAGTTGCTGGGGAGGATCAGTTCTAATATGACATTAATATTTTATGGAGCATATATGCCAAATGTCAGTTTTATCCTTGTGATACTTTTTATGTTTTTACAACCTATTCTTATAAACACCTGATATCATCTTCACCTGCACAGAAAACCGACTCTTCAATTTATTGTTTATAAAGTTCTCGTCAAATTTGGTTTCTTTGGATGGACACCAAAATTTCTTCCTGTTAGTGTCACTTGTTATGTTAAAAAGCCTTATGAAAGTTATCCAGATGTTTTCTGCAACATCCATTCTGTCCCATAGGAAACATTTGATATTTTTACTCTCTATAAATAAAAGTGCAAGATGCCCCTAAATTTTCCTCAAGGGCTACTCCAGCCAAGTATCTGATATTAAATTTTGCTAGAGGAGTGTCAGGCACTGGTCCCTGACTTCCAATATCTGGAAACCATATGCCAAATATTCCTAGAATATTTTGTCAAGTTCACTTTACACAGAAAGGGGAAGAAGGGGGGAGGGGGAGAAGAGCTAACACTTATTCTCAATATACTGTCTCCATAAACTTGTTCAACCCAGACAAATTTAATATAGGCCAGAGACTGTTATATGTCAAGGGACATCACTTATTGATATTTTAGCAAACCTCATATGATTTCTAGGACACTCATTTTTAGATTGTGTGAAGTACATGATACTTATTATTAATGCCAATTCTGAAGCATAAAAAATTTTCATTTTAAACATATTTAATCTCATGTCTACCCTCAAATACTAAAATGGTCATTATATAAGAAAAAAGATATAGGAAGAATGGATGGTTAATTTTTTTGAGCAATGTTATGACACTTAGACTTTGAACAGAATACCTATGGCTCTTGTTGACTATTCATGGAAAGAAAAAGAGGCAGAAAGGCAATAAGTTTGATAACACTTAAAACCTAAGACAAAGCCAACACAGTAGATAACAGTACTGAGAGATTGATAGAGACTGAGTATGATCATGTTCTGGGAACTCTAAACCAGCCATGCCTGGATGAAACTTGAACTCTTGAATTGGTAACTTACATAAGCGAATCTTCTTTTGTAAAGCTAGTATGAATAGGGCATGAAGACACATAGACTTGAAAAGAATTCTAATTGTCATATAACTATTGAATGAAGATGCTTCATGATAAGGGTCCTATATGTGTACTATAACTGTATCTTTCACTTCATCTTCTCAGGCTTTTAAAGCCTTTGTGATCAGGGTAATATATTAACATTAGGGCAGACTTATTCCAGTAAAAAGAGAATAAATGGGGGAAACTGACCCATATATCCCCTATTGAAACCGAAAGAAGTATTTTATTGTTAGTGATATGATATAGCTCTCTCTGTATAAGATATGAAGTTATGTTTCACATGATGACTATCTAATGACTGCTAGTTTTAAAGAGTATTACCTAATTATTGTAAAGTCATCTAGAGTTAAATACTTAAAACTTAAATAAAACTATCTAATGATAAGTATCTGCTCCAGATTTCCTTTTGGCTTAAGAACTGGTAAAATTGACTTGAGAGGGCAGAAACCTTACATTTACAATACAAATTTAGAAATGTTTAACATTTATTTACATTTGGATATAAAAAGTAGGAAATAATTTTTAAAAGAAATTCAGAAAGAAAATTTTCTTAGAATCTAATTAGTGAAACATTAT
>PVJC01019672.1:0-29947 GCA_004026665.1 Murina feae | reverse complement strand
CAGGGAAAACCCCCCTCGTGGTCAGGCCAGCCTTTTCCTGCTCCCTGATCCCCAGAAGAGACCTGGGAAGCCGCCAAGCAGGCCGCCAACTCTTTCCCACTCACCCGTCCCCTGCTGCCTTCCTTTCCCACTTCCCGGTGCCGCCAAGGGGTCTGGGGAGCTGCCAAGCAGGACCCCGGCCCCTGCAGCCTTGCTTTCCCACTCCACAATGCCCCGCAAAGGGCCTGGGCAGCCACCAAGCAGGCCGAGACTCCCCCCCCTCGCCGCCTCTTACCCGCTTCCTGGTGCCCTCCAACCCTGCCGCCTCTTTCCCACTCACGGGTCCTGGGTCCTGCGCTGTCCCGCCCTGCAGCCGCTCTGTGCACTCGGGAGGTCCCTCAGCCCGGCCTGTGCCCTCTCGCAGTCTGGGACCCCTCAGGGGATGCCCACCTGCTGGCTGCCTGACCAGCCTGGGTGAGGGGCTTTAAGGCTGCCCACAGCTCCCATTGAGCCAACGTCCCAGCAAGGCCGGCTGGACAAGGTTCTGGAGTTTTTTCTCCTATAATTGTTCCTTGAAGGCCTGGGGTAATTGATACACTGTTCCTTTAAGGCGGTCTTCTAACTACTAACGAAGCCTCTTCTGCTTCACCTCGCAGCGTCTATAATGAAACAATTGTTACTTTTACTGGTTAGGCCCGGGCTGCTCTTTCCTTCAGCTCCGGAGGATTGTATGATTGTTACAATGTTTCAAAAAGCTGTGTTTTGCTAGAGGCAGTTTAATTGGAGCTGAGCTGAGTGGCGCAGCTTCACTTTCGCTCCTGCCGCAATGGAAAGGGCTGTTTACTCAGGTCCGGGAGTGGCGGCCGCCATGTTGGCTGGGCTAATTTGCATACAGCCGCTCTGATTGGCTGGTGGGCGTGGCTTACCCTGACTCGGAGAAACGGTTAATTTTAATATTTCGCTTTTATTAGTATATATATATATATATATATATGAAAGTTTCTCATATTCTTGAAGACTGGGGGGTAGTTAAATGGTTACAAAAGATAATATGAAATTTAGGTGATTGGAAACTGAATGAGTTGCTTCATTCAGAGACTACTGGTTTAAAAAAATTTTAATTTTTAAATTTATTTATTTATTATTATTATTTTAATATATTTTATTGATTTTTTACAGAGAGGAAGGGAGAAAGATAGAGAGTTAGAAACATCTATGAGAGAGAAACATTGATCAGCAGCCTCCTGCACACCCCCTACTGGGGATGTTCCCGCAACCAAGGTACATGCCCCTGACCGGAATTGAACCTGGGGCCCTTCATTCCATAGGCCAACGCTGTATCCACTGAGCAAAATCAGTCAGTAATTTTTAAATTTATTTTATTTTTTCTCACCTTTATTGAGATATAGTTTACACATAATATTGTGTAAGTTTCAGGGAATACTGAACTAAGTACTGATGGATTGGAGGGACCTTTCTAGTGTCACCCTCTGGCTTACTGCATGTCAATTCTGAGATATCACCACTGTTAGAAGGGCAAAGCTGCTGATGAAAAGATTTAAACCTCCAGTTGGCAAAATCAACATTTAACAATGAATGAGAATGAATTAACAAACCCACTTTTAGTAATAACAAATGTACATATTACTATTGGACTTAAAACAAGATTAGATTCAAAAGCTGGATTAGAAGAAGTTGATCCCCATGAAGGTGATTTCTCAACTACATGTTGAACTCACAAGCTCAGGTTATGATGTAGTAAAAACATCATCAAAGTCATCATAACAGGGATGTAATATTGATGTGAGGAAAGGAGAACAAACAAATGTTCTTTTACTACTTTAAATAAACTTGTGATTAAATAGATACATCCACACAATTTTTTTCCCTAAAGAAAAACAAAAGTGGTCAATTTCCTTCTGTTGCACAGAGAATGAGTAATTTGGAAGTCAAGATTTAGGGTCACAAGTAAAAATCTGTTCTTTTGTGGGAGAGGAGACCTTTGAGTTCTTTTGTTGTCCTGGGCAGTAAGGACATCCCTGTTAATGCTTCTGCTTGGGTCTGCTGACCAAGAACCTTCTGATGCTCAACCAGTGCCCCAGACAGTCAACAGGCTCTTAGTGCTGGAGTCCTCCTGATAGGATTGAGAGTGAGAAGCTCACTCTCAAGGGGCTTTGCCTGAGTTTTTATACACCTACTCGAGGCCCAGTGCACGACATTGCACAAGACCCAGACCCCTGCTGTGCTGAGAGACTGAGTCCTACTGTGCTGTGAGACCCATAAATGCTACTCCTGGTGACCAGTTGTTTGGTCATTACAGTGTTATGGCCATTGGCTTTTATAATATAGATTCTTATGGATGTGGCTGTAGAAGGACCTCCTGCTACTCTCTTTGAATCCCACACCCTAGTTTCTGGAAGATGTGTTTCCATCCATCTTGACCATACCATCTCCCTGTGCCTGTGAGAACTGGAAAAGAAAACCAACATTTGGAGTCATGCAGGTTGGAGTCTGTGCACTAGTTCAGGACTGACCAGTGGAGTGGCTGCTGGAAATCGCAGCACCTCTTCATCCGGCCCTCCTCATCTGTGAAGCAAGAAGAATAAAACCTACATCATAGGATTAAGGGATAGCAGGCTGAGTTGGCACAGTACCTGAAACTTGGAATTTGATTTAAACTAAGAAGATGGACTGGAGCTTGGAGAATACACCTTTTTTTCCTCTTCCTGCCCATTCCCTTTGCAACAGTTTCACCCCATTTTCTACTGCCCTCACTTCATTCTATGGAATTCCTTCCATATTCTGCAGCTCCCCACCCTTTTCCTTGTACATATGCAGATCCATAAGCACTCTGCTGAGTTCATTTTTGTAAATTGAATTTGTGATTAGAAATAATGAATGAGGATGTTTTGACACTTATAATGAGGATGAGCTGGTTTAGTGCATTTCTAAGGTGCTTCCAAAAAAGAAAATCTATTTGCGTTCATCATTTGCCATCTAATCCACCAGTAATGACCCATCATCATATGATCAATTACATTTTATCATTAGCATAATAAGCACAATCATATTATGAAATAACTGATGCCATGTCATTCTTCCCGATTGGGGATCCCACGTGCTGCAAGATCCTTGGGTGAGGTGGGTATGTGACACCACTTCATGGATGAATGCAAGGGACCTCAGTTTCCTACTGGTAATAGGTGTAAGGTCCTGCACATAATTTCATTGATCAACCTTCAAAATATAGCTCACATGTTTGCCCACTGTTAACATTTCTATTAATTGTGCACAGCTTCACTTCCCTGTCTTCATTGGTTCAGTTGGAGTCTTTTAAGACTTTCATCCCATTAGAGTGAGTGCATATATGTATTGTGTAATGGTGGAGAGTGAAGGACTTGGCTATGGTTAAGTAGACCTGTTTTTCTTTTCTTCTTTTTTTTTTTTTAAACAATTTATTTTATTGATTTTTTACAGAGAGGAAGGGAGAGGGATAGAGAGTTAGAAACATCGATCAGCTGCCTTCTGCACACTCCCCACTGGGGATGTGCCCGCAACCAAGGTCCATGCCCTTGACCAGAATTGAACCTGGGACCCTTGAGTCCGCAGGCCGAAGCTCTATCCACTGAGCCAAACCAGTTAGGGCAGACCTGTTTTTCTGAAGAAAACAAAAGTTCATCTAAAATCCACTCAAGTGTCAGTGCAGGTTTTTGGGTCTGTTCCTATGAATCAGGTAAACTTCAATTGCCAAGGGTAAGCCATGAAAGCCAAGAAGACATTAAAATGATCTCAGGTGACTTGTGGGTTTGCATGGAATGTGTCATCCTCTTTGGTGAATTAGCAGGATTAAGGTCAATGGCAGATTAACACCTGCTCAGATAGGCACCTGTGTATCCAGGTCCTGGGTTAGGACACGAGAGTTCACAGGGTCCCCTGGACATGGCATGGGGGACCCTAATAGTAAAAAAACCCAGAGATTTTAGTGTCTTCCTTTTGGACTAAGTCTGTGGAGGAGAGCATGTATCAGTTGTGGGGAGCATATGCTTCTATGTCTGTCAGTGGTCCAGCATATCCAGAAGGCAAGAGTGTCCTGCCATGGACTGTGTAGTTCAGTTGGTTAGGCATCGTCCAGTGCATTTTAAGGTTGCTGGTTCTATTCTTGGTTAGGGCACCTGCTGGGGTTGTGGGCTGGATCCCTGGTAGGGGGATGTGCAGGAGGTAACCGGTTGATGATTCACTCTCACATTGATGTTTTTCTTTCCCTCTCCCTCTTCCTTCCTCTCTCTCTAAAAAAAGACAAATCAATAAAAATAATTTTTTTTAAAAGAAGGTGTCAGCCCTTGTAACACTAAAACAATCCAAGGCCAAAGACAGTTATCACCCAAACATTGACACAAATGAGAGCGTGGGTACAGTGCCTCAACCACACTAAAAAACCCTAGGTAATCACAAAGAGATATGTTGAAAAACATATCTCTGTTAACTCACTCACTGAAGGTGTTCTAATTGTTAATGTGGGTTACTTCAGGGCTAACACCACTGGTTAAGTGAATTGCACAGTGTCTTCCACCTCCAACTGCCAACGTGCAGCAGCAGCACTGCAACTGGATCCTCGTTAGCTCCCAGGCTGGGAGCTCAGAGTGTGGCAGGCTTTGTTCCTTGCTGCCTTCTGTCTCTCCACTCAGTTCCAGCTGTCTTCTCCCCTCTTTCGGAGGTCAAACACTCTACTTACAAAAGGTCAAATTTGGGGACAAAGCCATCCCTACCACTGAGGACTTAGGACGCCTGGCCCTGCCATTTCCTGGAAGCAGAAGCCCCTTTCAGCAGCTCCCCTTCTGTCCCTGGGTAAGCTTCACTCACCCTAATAGCTCCCTGTTACCAGCTCCAGTTTAGCAACTGAGCCAAGAGCTGGATGGGAAATAGGGAGGAAGGACTGTAAATTATACGGAGTAGTGGGAACAAAGGTTTTATTTCTCTTGAGCACAGTCCTTTGATAGGGAAACGGGGGAGACAAATGTGTCGCTAATTTAATTAAATGGTATGAGATTTCAGGGTTTACAGATGCCATTTGGAACGGGATTAATCAAGAGCAGGTGATGAAAATGAATAGTCACACACAACATTAGCGTTTTCTATAATCCGACACAGTTGAATGGAGTCAAGGGCTCTTCCAAACAGGACAGTTTTCCAGTTAATTCAGACCTCCCTGCGCATCCTCCTTACAGTGCTCAGGTGTTCTCAGGAGCGGGAACCTTTCCAATTTTCTTGTTGTCATCAAGGCAGCGAAAATAAGAGGATAAAGGAGCTGGTTCAGGCCCTCGGTGCTGGGTTTACCCTCCTTCCTCGGCATGTTCTCTCTAAGAAGGAAGAGGTGCTGTCTGGGAATCTCAGAGTGTCTTTGAATAATCCTTAGTCCATGTGAAATATCAGATATATCACTATTCAGTTCCATGGTGGACTACATGCATGCATTCCCCAAGCAATTATTGAGTGCCTACTGTATGTTCAGGCCTGTGCAAGGAGACCCCTTCACTCTGATGGCTGGAAGAGCCAGGTGAGACCAAGCATCAAAGATGCATGCAGACCCCTATCCAAAGGCGACCCAGGGAGCCTGTGACAGGACCTGCACTTAATAGAAAATAACCCTCATTTTAGAAATTGGACCAAAGGGGCAAAGAGGTTTGTGACTGTGCCCAGAGGACAACCTGCCCTGTGTTATCTGCGGAGACAGAGACCAGAGCCCTTAGGTAGAGTGGGCTGCAGGGAGGGGCCTCCCAGTTCTTTGGGTCCAACACCCTCAGGGTGCAGCTAGGGTGAGAGTGAATGTCCTTTTAGGTGGCAGTTCTTTCCAGGGTGTAATTAATGAATTAAGTTTAATTTTTAAAAAATATATTTTATTGATCTTTTACAGATAGGAAGGGAGAGGGACAAAAAGTTAGAAATATCAATGAGAGAGAAACATTGATCAGCTGCCTCCTACACACCTCTCACTGGGGATGTGCCCACAACCAAGGTATATACCCTTGACCAGAATCGAATCCGGGACCCTTGAGTCCGCAGGCTGATGCTCTATTCAGTGAGCCAAACCAGTCAGGGCATAAGTTTAATTTTAATATTAGTAAGGCCTACACATTGCAATAAATCAGCCTCACTCTTTTAGATATATTTTGGGGAAAACTCAATCTTTATCAGTGGGATGCTTGGTATAGAAATATTTTTATATATGTTCCATGATTTTATTTTCAAATGTCTAGAACTTGAACTTTCATGGGATCTCGATCTAGCAGGTAGAGAGAAGGTGGTAGGAGTTGGCAGGCAAGCTGCTGTAAATTGTAATATTGTAAAATACACCTCACCACAGCCACAGTATCTTTTTTAAATAGTATTTTTTAACTTATTTATTAATTTTAGAGACAGGAAGACAGAGTGAGAGAGATATCAATTTGTTGTTCCACTTACTTATGAACTCATTGGTTGATTTCTGTATGTGCCCTGGCCACAGTATTTTTTATAGCTAGAAAAATTATAAACATACATGTAACGTTCTTCAAAGTTAATATAAATCAACATCTTAATATGGTTTTACATTAAAATTCATTGCAAATATTAAATATTATAGTTCATTTATACTTTGGGATTATTGAAATATTTCCTTCCTTTTATTGTCATGGAAAATTGAGAATTGGCTATGTTGTCCCTAAGAGAAAAAGAAGGGAAGAAAAGTGAAGATGAATGTGGTATTAGAAGTGGCTCAACCAAAGCCTAGGATGGGCTGAAAGGCCCTGAGAGCTGAAGAAAGTGAGTCATAAATGCATCCAGATGGAGAATCTATTATAAGTAGCCCTATAAAATATAAAGGAAGATATATAGGTTCTTAAAAAAAATACAGCGTGTTAATGCTGGAGGGTGAGAATAAATAGGAATCTTTTTTTATTAAACTAATATACTATTTGATTAAAAAGCGAGCTATGTAAGCTTTAATAAGATGAGAATGATGAAGCCAGTAAAAATATTCCTGAATTAGCTGAGTTAGTATTCTTTTTTTCAAAACTGTTTAACAGGAAAAAATGAAAGGAGAATGTCTGGGCAATTATTAAGCCACACAGATGTCATAGATGTGACTGTGGGGAGCAGGCAGATACCCCTGAAGCAGGTGCCCTCAGGTGAGCAGGTTCCACTGCATATGAGCCACCAAGTTCAGAATCGGCATCCCACATATTCCCAGCCCTTTCTCAGGAATCCAGTGTTAAAATCACAAAGCTCAATGGTGAGAACGAATTGCCATATGCCCTCTGTGGAAAAAGACACTAAGCACACAACCAATAAGAATGGGATAAACGAGTCCTGGGCTGAAGAACCGTGCAGTGTCTGGGTGCTAAGTGTGTATGCATATTGTGGATGTGAGACCATTAAAGAAAAAGAAGCAGGGAGAACAGGTTTTTTAAAAATGCCTTTAAGATTGTGTTTTCTTGATGTGGAGAAGAGATTTAATCCATTCTGAAGCCAAATGGGTTTGTGACTTTTTCTTTTGCAAACTCACAGATACTGTGCTTGTACCTTGGCTGGATCCTAATTGGGTTTCAACACAACTGGCAGATGGGCAGAGTAAATGATAAGACCACAAAAACCTGATTAGAAAGCAGGTCAGGGCTGGGCACAGCTTGGATCTGAGCTAACTCTACACCTACTCAGAGAGGGGACAGAGGAGAAGTGTGATCAGAGGAGAAGATCCAAAACAGCTTGTGTGAGAAGCAATGACAAAGCAGGAGCCTTGGGAATCACCGCAAGGAGGAGGAAGCTGGACCTGTGGTCCTCTCTGGACTGTGCTGCAGGTGCAGGAAACAGGGCTGTGAAGGGCTGAGAGGAGGTATCCTATGCGTGAACCCAAATGTGAGAGCACGGTGCCTAGGACTGGGCTGTTGGCATGGGGACAGTGGAAAATAGCTGAATTCTGACCTCTGTTGGACATTTGGAGGGGGAGGTGTCCTGAGTTTTAAGCCATGGTTCATGGGTCATCACTCAAGGAAGCTGTGTGAAGGCTGGGCTGTGGGTCTGGGGCAGGTGAGGCACATGCAGCTGCAGCCCTAAGGGACATGGTAGTTCTTCACCCCATGGGACCAGGGGTGTGTCACAGGGCCTTCCTCAAGTTTGAACATAAAATACCTCTGATGATAGAACAAACAAACAAACAAACACACACACAAAATAGACATAAAAAGGTAACATAACTCACATTAAACATCAGCCTGCCTTCCAAAATTGTGGCCCATTTTTTCCAAGTGGAAAAGTGAAGCTAAAAGCAGGGGCCCCTGGGTCAGGTCTGGTCCCATCACCCTGGGAGCTGAGCCCTGGGGCGGGCCGCACCCCAAGGAAAAAAGACCCCATCCAGGTACATCTGAGAGAGGTGCAGGCCTTGGTGGGAGGGGGGGTGTCTGCAAGGTGCTCCTGGAGTGCTCTGTGTATGACCTCAGAAGTTGGGAAATGTGGTCGCGGCCACCACATCTTATCCAGTGTGTGTGCCCTGGTCTCACTAATCCGTGTGGCAGCCAGGAACAGCCACGAGCCCGAGGTGCCTTGGTGCGGGTGCCCCCATGCAGATAAAATGGGAGTTTAACAATGTCTTGGGGTGAATGCATGTTGGCCTGTTTTTTAAGTGTGTCACATGATCTCGCTGTGTGACACCGCCAATCTCCTGCCCCGCTTTGTGGGCTTCTATGCATGAATAATTTTCCCAGTGCTTGTTTTTGGCGAGGCAGGAGAAAGAGCACGTCGTGGGCCCGCAGGCCTTGTTGTTGCCTCTCCGCATTCTGCCGGCCTGAGCCGCTTACCACAGTGTAAAGACCCGGTGGCATGTGTTATAATATATGAGGCATTGTCCCCTGAAGAACACACGAAAGAAAGAACATTGTTCTACGAGGGAGCAATTCATCGGGTTTTTCCCAGAGACTCTTGGGTCAAGTTTTTATAGGCCTATTTGATTTTCAAATTCTTTTTCTACCCTCTTTCCTCTCAGCAAGCGTAGTGTGCAAACTTGTCTACATTCACTTCCCATGTTTTGTGCATGGTAGATGTCCTTTAAAAAGAGTATCTCAAATAAGTCTTTATTCTTGTTTTGTTGGCTCTTATTCTGTGTTTTCATGAACTCTGGCCCCAGCCATGGCAACTGCAAGAAAAATGTTAACAGTGATTGACAGGATTAGAAAAGCGGGTCCCGAGCCGCATTTCAAACACTTGGGGAACAATGGTGTTCGGTGTGATTGAATTAATGAGATACCTCAGGCTGTCAAAAGAGCACACATACTTTACATAAACCTGATTATCTTTGCATGGCAGAAATGGAAAGAAAATAGAGGGGAGAGCAGAGTTTGGCTTTGGCTCCTACCTCCAGAGGAGTCGGCCGGCCAGCCCTGCTCGCAAGGGGCCGGGCCTGGCCTCCTCCCGCGCCCGCTCAGCATCCATCAGCCATGGTCCTTAACAAGTCTATTCAGGAAACCAGGCTCCCAAACAGCTCTCCTTTCAGGACGCAGCAACTCTGCGGGGTTTTGTATTTTCCCTGGGAGCCATTGTTTCACGTGCGCTAAGCACACATTTCAACAATTAGACCTGAGCTGGCGGCCCCTGACCCAGCCCAACCCTGAGAAGTGACATCAGTCAGTGCTGCAGCTCGATGTGAGGCCCCCATGTAGTTGGTGCAGACTTCGGATCCCAGGCGAGGGCGGCTGGGCCTGTGCTCTCTGTGGCTGGAAGTCAGACTGTTCCTGGGAGCCTGGGCTGAAGCGTCTCTATGCCAGTGGGAGAATGCGAGTGTGCAGGTAAAATGTTTCAGTTCTTCATGGCGAAAGCACTGGTCTCTCTGCTGGGGGACAGCCATGGAGAGAGCAATATGTTTATGCCAAGGCCCAGCAAGCCAGGGCTTGGGGCCCAGAGTGAGGCTCAGTGCTCCTTCAGAGAACAGGGGGCAACCGCAAGCCCATTATCACTCAGGGATCCCATGCCTACATCCAAAATAACTAGCAGCTCAGCGGGAGCATGGGAGGTGGGGGGCACAGAGCTCATCCAGTGACTGTCCCGTGGGATTGGAAACATCCTGCACTTCCTCAGATACACTTACAGTTCACGAGAAAAGAACACCATTAAAGTGACAAATTAAATACAGCAAACAATCCACAGATAATCCACACCCTTCTCCAGTCCAGCCCCTGAGTTTCTAAGCCCGTGCAATTCAGAACCAGTGATTAAGTCAACAAGCTGCCACCGAGGTTGCAGGGCCACCTGCTTGCTCAGCAGATCATGTGAGATGCAGAGTAGACCCGGGAAGACCTGGGAGCAGAGCTCCTTCTCCAAAGCAAGTGTGAGTTTCAGCCCTACTCACCGTGGACCTGCTCGTGGCATTCCCACCACCAGATCCAGCCTCTACATGCAAATGCCATTTCAAAGCTGCTTTGGTGCCCGGTGTCTATATTTCATCCACGAATTAAAGTCCACAGGTTAAACACACACAAGAGAAATATAACAGTGGCAGGTATAATCTGGCCATTTGGCTGGCCTCACTGTTCCTGGAGAATTCCATGGTCCCCGAGGATGGCTGTAGGCAGTCGCCACAAGAATGGCTTAGCTCCCACAGCACAGCTTTGGAGAAACACATCCTTCAGATTTCACATCAGCCTGTGAGTGTGAAACTGTGTCCACTCCCATGGAAAGTCTAAAAACGGATGACAAACACTTTATCCATTCTGGGCCACCAAGCCGGGAGCAGGACCAGCCTCGCCCACAGCTCTGCCAGCAGGTGTCTCTGTTTCACACACCGTGGGGCCCTAGCACCATCTTCCTCCTGCTGGCTGGCCGCATTCCTGGTCAGGGACCTGGTGGGTGGGATAGGCAGGAGAACCCTCCTGCTCTTTACTGCCTAGAGTGAGGATGGGCAGCACTGAAGACTATTTCTAAGGGAGCCCCATAAAACACCAGAGTCCCCAGACCTCAGCCTAAATTAACCTGCAATGCTTTCTCTCCCCTTGGGACCAGAGAGTCTGGAATTCTCTCACTGAGTTCCACATCAGGAAAGCTACAGGGACAACAGCTATGCTGGAGGTGGCGAGGGGAGCACATACAGCCTGGATGTTACCGTCATATTTCATCTGTTTGAACATCTAACGCATACCTCAAAGGAGCTGCATGACGCATCTGCATGTGCCCCTGGATTTCTGTATGTGGCAGCCCTTTAATTCTCTGTTTAAAGTTTTGTTGTTTAAGAAAAGAGGGTGTCTTTCTTATTGTAAATCAAGCTTGGTAGGAAAACATTTTTAAAGCTTGTACTTAAGTTCTACTTTAAAAATTGATAGCCATTTCAAAGTTGCTTTGGTGACCGGTGTCTGTATTTTATCCACAAATTGAAGTCCACAGTTTAAACATGCACACACAGAAATACAACAATATAAACATTTGTAGGACACAATAAACATTTGAATTTGCTTTCTCATCTTTTGTTTGTTTTAAGGAAAACTCTCAGAAAACACATTTAATTTTTAAGGCCGGGAGGTATTACTGTTAGTTACCTTTACAGATTTGTAAATTGGGGGCTTGACTGGACAGGTTTGATTCGTTCATGTTGTGAACTCTGTGTGTTAAAGATATTTTAGACACTTTCAGGCATTTGAACACCTAGAAACATGCTTGGCTCCAAGCACGGTTCATGTTGTTGAAACAATGGAGTCTCTTACAATTGGACCAAAGTCTGGCCTGAAATGAGAGCGTTTCTCCAGTTTCATTAAATGAATCTCTGTTAGAGTTTCTATAATTCTGGCTGATATTTGGGGAGTAATTTAAAGTAATCATATTCCAACAAAATAAAATTTGTTACTAATGAACCCTTTGTTTTCAAAAAGGGTTCCAGGTAGCTTATTTCTGCGGAATTTATGGCTTCATTTTAGATGATGTACAAATTGAGACACCAATAATTTCCAGTGGACACACAGGGGATTTTAGGGGGAAGGGATTCTGCATTGGGATGTAGAATATAGATCTCCCGAGACCCACATTTGCGTTGCTTGCTTCTCCCTATTGGTTTCCCAGTGCTGTTTACATATAATGGTTTTTCTCCTCATACCAGGCTCCCTTGAATATCTTACATATTAGTTTAAAAAATGCTTTTGATGACCATAAAAACCTTTTAAATAGATATTTTAAGGATTCTTTAAACAAGTTTGAGTTGCCTTGTAAGTTAGAGCAAAGGAACTAAGTGTGCAATGCCTCATTCTTCCAGCCAGAGGAGCAAAGTCGCCCCCACCCCCCGACCCCGAGGGCTGTGGCCTTCCAGGTGCCTGTTCAGAGTCCTTCCCTGTCATGCTGCTCTCACCCACCAGAAACCTGAACAGGCTGCTTCACGTTGGGTTGGTGATGATTGTCCCTCTCTCCTTAGGCCTCGGTGTTGCTGGGCTGGTGTCCATGGGTGGGACTGTTACCCTGTCCAGCCTTTCCTAATTCTCCTCACTGCCTAATTCTCTTCTAGGGCTCCTCTGGCACCTCCTCCCCTCCCATGGTCCAGCTGCACCTTGGCAGCGGTGGTCCCAAATGGCAGTGAGTTGGCCTGCTCAGCACAAGGCTCACCAAAGGGAAGATGTTCCTGGAGACATCATTGTGTCACCATGTCAGCACCCCTGGCCGAGCTGTCCACACCCACCAGGCTGCAGTGGTGCCACCTGTGCTCGCCCTTTTTTCTGGGAGGTGCTCATAGTCAGCCGGTTCCTGCTGTGTAACGTCCTGTACATCAACATCAGACCGCAGACAAGTCCTTGGAGGCTGCCTGGCCCCATTCCAGGCTCATTTTAGATTCTGAGACTATAAGGGGGGACATGGGCTCAGCCGTGGTCCAGGCATGAAGCAAAGGGTAACCTCAGACAGTGACCTGGGAGGGCCCCAGTGCAATGGTTCAGAAGCCAGGTAAGTGAGACAGAAGAAGGCTCAGAGGCAAAGCCACGATGTGGGCACAAGGGACTTTTAAGAGATTCTGAGGCAGGGAGACCAGGTGGCTACCTAGGCCCTTGCTTTCCCACTGCTGTGCCTTGACCTTGTAGTGGTCACAGAGGAGGCTCCCCATCAGCTGGGAACAGTAGGGGAGGTCATGCCGTGGAGGTAAATGCCTCACAGGAAATGTTAGGTCACCATCTCTGCCCCCAGACAGACAAGTCCAAGGCCATGGAGAGACACAGACACAAGGAGATCCAGGTGACATACTAGCAAGGGTCCTCAAACTACAGCCCGCGAGCCACATGTGGCCCGCCGAGGACATTTATCCAGCCCACTGGGTGTTTTTGCTGCCTTGTTTTTTTTACTCCAAAATAAGATATGTGCAGTGTGCATAGGAATTTGTTCATAGTTGTTGTTTTTTTAAACTATAGTCTGGCCCTCCAACAGTCTGAGGGACAGTGAACTGGCCTCCTGTTTAAAAAGTTTGAGGACCCCTGAATAGAGGATGCACACCAATGTGAAGGCTTGGGCGGCACACTTGCTGAAGATCAGTCCCTCAGTTTTCTGGTTGATAGAAATTGTGCTGCCCTGACTGGTTTGGCTCAGTGGACAGAGCTTCTGCCTGCGAACTGAAAGGCCCCAGGTTTGATTCTGGTCAAGGGCATGTACCTTGGTTGCGGGCACATCCCCAGTAGGGGGTGTGCAGGACACAGCTGATTGATGTGTCTCTCTCATCAATGTTTCTAACTCTCTATCTCTCTCCCTTGCTCTCTGTAAAAAAATAAATAAAATATATTTTAAAAAAAGAAAAGAGAAATTGTGCTTCCAGACTGAGAGAGCACCTATGGAAAAAGGGGATACCTCCCTGTGTAGGACAGGCCGGGAGAACCCCTGCTGGCCCGCCTTGCCTTCTTTCTCATGGTTGGAGCTCCTGTCCCTGCAGCCTGCGTCATGGGCATATCCAACGGGAAGAAGCGTGCCGTGGCAGTAAGAAGTTAGGGTGGTCATTCAGCAGATCTGAGAGGCCGGTGAGGATGTGGTCACAAGCATTCAGAGCAAGTGGACAGAATGCAGGCATGTTCCTCCTCAAGTAAGTGAAACCCATGTTTCACAGTCGCCTGTGTCTTGCTTCTGGTCGTGACACAGGATAGCTGCTGATTTAAAATAACTCATCACTGTCGGTAGAGTTAAGGTAAGGTGGAATCACTTTAAATTGTTGGTTAACAAAAAATTTTATATGATCTGCTCCAAAGCACAGATTAAAAGTCAACTGCTGCCCTAACCGGGTTGGCTCAGTGGATACAGCGTCAGCCTGCAGACTCAAGGGTCCCAGGTTCGATTCCGGTCAAGGGCATATACCTTGGTTGCGGGCACATCCCCGGTAGGGGGTGTGCAGGAGGCAGCTGATCAATGTTTCTCTCTCATCGATGTTTCTAACTCTCTATCCCTCTCCCTTCCTCTCTGTAAAAAATCAATAAAATATATTTTTTAAAAAGTCAACCACTGTTTTCAAAGTTCACTTACGTAAGGGTTTTCCTTTCCTTTTAGACTTTCACCGAGAAGTGCGTTCTTTTAAGTAACCCCTACACCACTGTGATTGTTGTATTGAAATAGCTGATGCCAGGCAAGGCCTCTGAAGCCTAAAGGCACCTAGATTAAAGGCTAAACAGAAAAACAAAGTAACCCCCGTTAGCTGCAGCCCGTATCTTCTCTGAGAACTTCCTGGCTTTGGTTTTAGGTCTACTTGGTCCCTTTGGGAATGCAGGGTTGGCAATGCCTTTCTTTTCAAGCTGGTATTGGGAAGAGCATCCTTGGAGCCATAGATTTCGTGTTTCTGAGTCCCTGGGGGTGATGAAAATGTCTGCTTTCTGCTGGTAGAACCAGCACGGGGGTCTGCCATCAGTACATCACGTTTCCCTGGATGCCAAGTTCATGTAACCAACACCACTGCCCTGCTGTTTCAGCTCTTTATATTGGGGGAGCATAAATATTCTTAACCCTGGCTAACCCCTGATCCAGACACCTCTGGAAAGGGGTAGGGTTGCCAACACCATGCCTGTTGTTACAATTATGATACTCTGTCCCTTTGTGAGGCCTCGTTGTTCAGAGCGGCCGTTCCCTGGCCGAGGAATCTGGGGGTGGACAAGGGGCTGCCAGGGCCTGGCCCCTGAAGTAGGAGTCCAGCACAGGCAGCTCGGGTTTCCTCATTGGGCCTTTGAAGGCCGAGGCTTTGTGCCTGGTGAGATGAAAGGGTCGACCTGTGACCTTGTGGTCTCTGGGCATTTTAAATAAAGCCCATGCTCACTCTCAGACTCTTTCTTCTTATATCTAGAAGCCCGTCTTCTCGGCCTCGGTCCATCTAATAAAGCTGAAGTGACGGATGCTTTGGCGGAGAGTGGGAGATGGGGAGCTGCGTCGGGCAGGGAAGGGGTTAAGCAGCTGCCTGCAATTTCTCAATCAGCCTCGGGAAGCCTCGGGTCAACTTTGCTCATAAAACTCTGCACAAATATTTCTTCTTCTATCAGAGGAATTCTAATTCTGCACACAGACCAGGGCCACTCGGATTATTACACATTATTAAAAATTAATTTAAAAAATGTCTGGCTCTTGAAGTGTGCTGTAGAGATGTGTGTCCGAGTTTGAAATTGCAGCAGGAAAAAAAAGGGGGAAAGAAAAGCTCTACAAAAGCTGCTTTTGGTGATGCTCTCTTTACCCTAATAACTAATTCTTACAACTGACCTTAAGATGCAACAATGGCAAAACCTTTCATCCATTGCCCATCCCTCTGCAGGTTTCTGTGTTTTATTTGTGCCCTGGCCAAGGATGCCTGGTACAGCCGGCAATGCTCACACGCTGGACCAATGACGATGTTTACAGAGGTCTGTGTGTGGACAGGTCATGGCCTGCAGTCTCTGTGGCTCTCACAGATGCTGATTTTGCATTTTCCTCCGAGGAGAGCTGTGGGTCCCACTGATGCAGAGCAGGACACCAAGTCCTGAGGCTCAGTATTGGAAAAGCAGTAGCAGAGATGACTTGCTCTTTATCTCCTCTACAACAGTTAAGTACAATGGATTCTAATAAACGCGTGTACGCGTGTGTCCCTGGACACGCACTGGACATCCTCATTACTGATATTTAAGGGGAAAATGATCCAGGCCTTGTTAAACTCAACAAAAGAAATAGGCCTCATGGTTGCTGTTCTTAAACCAGCCCTGGACATAGGCATAGTATTTAAAATAATAATGCTTCCAGCATTGGGTTGGGCAGCTTCCTCTGTCGCAGATGCGCCATATATAGGACCACATTAATCTTTCGGATCCACTCTATCTACGGTCAAGGGGAGGGCTAGGCATTGGCCAACGTTAAGAACTAGTGGGAGACAGGTTCATGGTTTGGTGCCCAAGCCCAGCTGCAGCCTCCACAGCCCCCATTGTTCTTCCTGAGAGAGAAGCTGATTTGTCTAGAGGAGAGCAGAGAACTCCCTGCAAGCCTTCTTCCTATGATGGGCAACACTGGCCCATCAGCTCTGGCTGTGGGCAGGTGAGCTTCTGTAGGAGGGAGAAGACCATCGCGGGGGCAGACGGAGTAGGGTGAAGAGATGGGGTAGGGCAGCCAATGAGGATCAGACAGACCTCTCCTTGTGCACCAGTCCTGCTGAGACCCAGGCAGACACAGCCCCAGAGGTTTTCCTTAGAGAGTGGTTCTCTGGTGTTTCTGTGAGCAAGCGAGGGAGATTGGCTACAGTGAGTTCATGAACTGCAAAGCCATCTTGTTAATAGGATTATAAAGCACAAATCATCATCTTCCAATTTCAGTTAGAAAAATAGGGACAGAAATTGATCCTCATCCTCATCAGCATCATCTATTAACTTTCAGTAGGAATCAGCCTTCCCCGGCCCATACGGAGGCAATCAGCCCTGCACTGGGCACCAACCTGCTTTCTCCTTGCCCCTCATTATCTCTGAGTCTCATTTTTTACTCTGTGGTTCCCAGTTTCTTCCTGATCTGGATCTTTCACTCTGAATAGATACGTTTTATTCTTAAGGAGGAGGGGTTATGGACAAAGGGGTGAGTGAGTTGGCTGTCCTTCAGAGGATGGCTGTGTAATTTCAGAAGAAAGTGAAGTATCCAACAATGCATTTCCAAAAGGAATGAGGCAACATTTCCTAGAACATTTGTTTTTCAGGGCAACAGTCACAATCATGCTTTTGTCCCTAACCTCTACAGCACTGAGCCCTGGTAATTTTCCCAATAACATGTCTTCCAACTAAAAATGACTTGGAAGGTAAGAGCTGGCTTTCTAGTGTATGCAGACTAAACCCTAATATCTAACTGGCAGCAAAGTCCCTGGCATCTTCTTGGCAGGAGGCATGTAGGCAGAGGCAGGGTTGTTTTGACATCACTGGCTACATTTCCTACCCTGGGCCCTTTGAATAGGGTCAGTCTTTTTACTGATACCCTGGGTATTAGTTTGTGTGTGCTGCCATAACAACCACAGGCAGGGGCTTCAATAACTGAGATGTACTGGAGGCTGCAAGTACAAGATTAAGGTGTTGGCAGGTTGCTTTCTCCTAAACCCTATTTCCTTGGTCTATGGATCGTTGTCTTCTCTCTGTGTATGTCTGTGTGTTAATCTCCTTTTCTTATAAGGACACCAATAAGGACACCAGTCATACTGAATTAGGGGCCACCCTGCAAGGGTCATTCAATTTAATTGCCTTGTAAAAACCCTATCTCCAAATACAGTCTTATTCTGAAGTGCTAGGGTTAGGATTTCAACATATCAATTTTGGAGGAATAGAATTTAGCACCTACACATTGGGTCATCTATCTTTCTTTCTTTCTTTCTTTCTTTCTTTCTTTCTTCCTTCCTTCCTTCCTTCCTTCCTTCCTTCCTTCCTTCCTTCCTTCCTTCCTTTCTTCCTTCCTTTTTTTCTTCCTTTCTCCCTTTTATATATTTTTATTGATTTCAGAGAGGAAGGAAGTGAGAAATAGAATGATGAAAGAGAAGCACTGATCGCTGCCTCCTGCAAGCCCCTCCTGGGGATCAAGCCTGTAACCTGGTATGTGCCCTTGACCAGAATTGAACCTGGTCCGGCCAAAGGTCTGTCCACTGAGCCAAACCAGCGATGGCTACCATCGGCTCTTTTTAACAGAGAAGCTTATAGCCACAAGCCGGGCCCTGGGCTCAGGATCTCTCAAAGATTCAGGGCTTCCAGGTACTTTCTCCAGGTCTTCCTGAAGTTGCCTCATCTCTGGGTCTTCTCCTCCCTCAGTTTCCTGAACAGGCTCCGCCAATTCATTTAGGCACCTCCCTACATGAATAGTGACAGACATTCCACTTTCTCATGCAGAAGAGCTGGGACCTAGGGGTGGGAGGTGGGGGTGGAATGTACTTCTAGGTGTTGGGATTTTGAATGAACCAACTGAAAAAGTTTATCAAAATCTGTATCTATTTCCAGCAACAAGTTGGAACAAGTTATCTTTGGCCTCCTCTGGTATCCAGGGGTGCCAGCACCTAGGCGATTTGATACCGGTGATAGCCACCCATCCAACTAACTGCCCTCCCAGTGAGTGGGGATATTAGTGCCTGCGGGCCAGCTCTCCTGCCTGGTCCCCCTTCAGAAGGCTCCTTCTCTGTGGGGCTTGCCCTGTGCAGTCCTGCCTTAGCTCCCACAACCCCTACATCCTCCTGACCCCCCTTTCTGGACACACCCCAGGATCCCCGTTCCTGCTGCCTCAGCCTGGCAGACAGCTTTGGGTTAATTCTCAGCAGTCACTGGACAAAAGCAAACAACCCGATTGGGGTGCTGGTTTGTAAAATGAATTTTCAATGTGTAGCCCACAGACACTCATTGATTGTGGCCCATAAATAAAAACAGTCCTGGCGTTTATTGTTGTAGGGAGTAATTATAATCCTCGGACTGGACTCTGGGCTGCTGAATGCCTCGTTTGTGGCTGGCAGGGGCAGACCCATTACCGTCTGCACGCTCCTTTCACGGGAGCACGATTACTCACAGAGGACTGATCAATATTTCATCTGCACAACATCTTGACTGAGGATGTCTGGGTCCATTGTGGGTCTGCTGATAATGACTCCTTTATTCAAGCCAGCTTGTAGGAACAAGAAGATAAAGAAAAGGGGAGAGAATTATAGCATATGCTCATGAAAGTATTGTAAAGGTTATAAGCAGAAAACAAGAGGGGAGCTGCAGGATGGGGTGAAGGGCATTGCAGGAGAAATGCAGAGCTTTCCAAAGTCAGACGGGAAGGAAGAGGCGAGATGTATTCATACAGCTTTTCTGAACATGCTGAAAATACATCTTTTGAAATTCATTCTCTTATAAAAGACTGATTTTATGAACCTGTGAGGTTTAGCAGACAAGTAATTTTCTTATATTCTGCATAATTCAAGTATTCTACCTATACATAAGAGCTCATCACTCTCCTCTCCCCAAACCCTCACCCATTTATCTTCTGTTACACGAACTCCCACAGTTGACTTCGTGGCTGTTCCATTTCTTATTTCAAACCCACTCTTTCCCAGGGCTCTCCACTTACCCTCTCTTAGGTCCCGCCTCCAGCAGCAGAATGTGGGTGAAGAGAGAGTTGAACACATTGCAGGATGTTGCCATTAAACATCTTATATTTATATTGTTGCAGCAAACTTAGGACTGTCTTAGTCTTGCCACAGTTACCTGGCTCTTTTCAAATGATTGTATTTCACAGTATTCGTAGCTGACACTCATCAGGGCTGTTTCTATAACCAGAAGGAGGGCATTGGCAGGATCCACATTTTGCAAACAGAAAACAAATGACAGAGGTGAGGCAGACTTGGGAGAGAAGAGTGGAAATATGAATCAAGGACCTGAAAAATACTAAAATAGCTTAAGCCATTCATCATGATTCCAGGATGGCACATAGATAAATAGATACAGGCAGAGACTTTAGTGCAATAGATGTGGGTAGGAATGTATGTAGTGTAGTTTTAATAACCAAAAATTGAAAATTACTTAATGTCTGACAGTGGAGTGACATTCTTTGATTGCCTTAATTGTGGTCCTTCTGACTTTCATAACCTTAAACATTATTCAAAAATATGGTACAATCTAAACTAATAAAAGTGTAATATTAAAATTAACCGACCCTTTGGGACGGGTAAGCCATGCCCACCAGCCAATCAGAGCGGCTGTATGCAAATTAGCCCAGCCAAGATGGCGGAGGCCATAGCCCGGGAGAAGCCGCATTGCACAGGCCGCAATGCCCGGGGGGAGGAACAGGTGATGGAGGCCTGAAATAGATCCCAGTGTGGATTACAGGTGGCAGGACAGCCTCAGGGGCAGAGGGACCAAGCCAGCTCTGCCCCCAAGGCTGAGGCCTGGAAATAGGTGTAATTGGAGCACACAGCACACACGGAGGCCCTACGTGTGTGCTGTGTGCCCCAATGAATTCCAGGCGGCTGGGCAGCCTCCGGGGCAGAGGGACATCCCCTGAGGGGTCCCAAACTGTGAGAGGGCACAGGCCGGGATGAGGGACGCCCCCAACCCCGCCGAGTGCACAAATTTTTGTGCACCGGACCTCTAGTAATAATAATAATAATAATAACAAACAATTGAATTAAACTCATGTAGCATAATCTCTAATAATTTTCAAATTTTTAAAATTGATTTTTAATTGAGAGAGAGAAAAAGGGAGAGGGAGAGAGATAGAAACATCAATGAGAGAGAATCATCGATTAGCTGCCTCCTGCATGCCCCCTACTGGGGATCGAGCCTGCCTCCTGAGTATGTCTATAAAATAACCCTGAGAGCTGCAGAGTGCCGAGCCAAGGGGAAGCTGATTTCAGGCTTGAGGACATGGTTTCCTAATTGGGACATGGGAAAGTTAATCTCCAAGTCTTACTCTCTGCCTGTGACATGAAGATCGGAACAGTAAGTGCCCCCCGGGTTTGTGGGGAGGATTAACTAGCTGAGTGCATGGCCCCAAGTCTGCAAACTTCTGTGAAGTCCAGATTGTGAGTATCTTCTCAGGCCACACAGTCTCCTCAAAACTAGTTCACACTGCCATTGTTGCCGCAAGCAGCCACAGGCAACCTGTACACAAACGTGGGGCTGTGCCAACAAATCTCATATGGACACTCACATTTGAATTTCCATTAATTTTGACATGCCATAAAATATTCTTATTTTGACTTCTCTCAACCACTTAAAAATGTAAAGAACATTCTTAGCTTGAGGTTTTACAAAACAAACACTTGACAGATTTGGCTCTGGCCCTGTCATTTGTTGCTCCAGACTTAGGATAGTGCCTGGAATTCATATTAGTGATGAAAAGTATTATTTCATTGCTACCTAAAAATAAAGCGAAAAAACATAACATAAACCTTGATATCCTGTGATCATTGCTGATTTTTAAATTTTCTTTATCTTTTTCCAGGTTTTCTAATTTTTGTAAATGAACTATGTCACAAGTAATCATTTTACGATTTAAAGCCAAGTATATAAAGATCTCTGGAAGGAAAGCAGAAAAAGAGGACCACTATTTTCTATAGGACACACTTTGTCTCAGCTTTGATGATGCAAAGAGACACCTTCTAATGTATGGAAAACTGCTCAGAGACTCAGAGCAAATACAGCAGGAGATGCAGCAAGGCAGCGCGTCCCCGTCAGGGGTCTCCGTCAGGGAAGGAAAATATTTATTCTGCTGGTGGACCTTGTCCCAGGAGAGCAGGTGGGGCAGGGAGCCCTTGAACCACATCTGTGATCTCAGTAAAGTGCTGAAAGTGTGTTCACCAACGAGAAGTATCCTGTCCGGAGGATATGTGTTAGTGTTAAAAAAATAAAAAGAAAATTGAGAAAATGCATATTTTTGATGGAATATCTTTTCTGTTTGCTTGTTTCTCAATTAAGAGTCTGAATTTCCAAATATGACGTTTCTTCTAAATGGAATGTACAAGTAATAGAGTCTGTTATTCTAGTGAGTGAGTACATTCAGAGCATGTGAGTGGAGTCCTGCAGCCCTTCTGTTACATTCTGGCAAATACAATTGTTGCAAGGGTGGTTCAGAGCTTAATTAAACTACCTCTCCCTTTGAAAAAATTTACTGAAAATAAGGGCAAGACAGTCCGGGAAAGATGATGGCAGTGGTCATGGAATAGCTTTTGAAACTCTCAGTGTACACATAAAAATAGGCAGAGCTGCTAGCTAGCAAAATAAAAGTTGATGAGCAACTTTTGCAAGAAATCTAGGGGACAGGCTCCTTAGGAACTCAAAGCGCCTGTGGTGAGGGTGAAGCAACAGCAGGAGACCTGCTGAGTGTGAGCTTCTGTGTGAAGGAGAGCAGAGAAGGCAAGGGGATCGCTGAGGAGCCTAGAAGGAGGGAGCATCCAGGATCCGACAGGTGCTCCTGGGAAACCCTACAACCCCCTGAGAAAGCAGAGAAGCACTCAGGGATCTGCTTGTCTGCTTGGGGTTTGCCAAGTCTAGGCCCTGTGGGCTTCTTCCTGGGTCAGGGCTCCTTCTAGGGAGAAGCTGCTTTAATTAGACCCCAAATTGAGCAGGGCAGAAACAAAGGAGGTGGAGGAAGGGAAGCCCAGACAGAGGGGGCCGAGCGGGGATTTTAGGAAGCAACAGCCAGTTCTGTGCACTGGAGACACCACCAGGGAGAATTCCGTGAAGTGAGGACAAACTACTCTGAGCCTTACCACTCTCTCCTGTTCAAGAAAACTAAATTCACATAAAAATGGGTGATAAAAAATCCCAAGGCCAAATCCCAAATTAAACTTTAATCAGAAAAGAAAGAGGAACAGAATGACATCCTACAATGATGGGAGAACAGACATAGCAAACCTCTAACATACTCATTCAGAACAAGATAAGGGACACAGTGATACAAGACAGGAAAACAAAAACAAAACAAAACAAAATAAACAAGATGACAGAATTAGAAATACACAGAACTGAGGTGAAAAAGTCTAGGAAATAATTAGAAGAAAAGAATCAAAGAACAAACTAAAAGAAATGTAAAGAAAAATAAAAGAAGTGGAAGGTAGAAGACAAACAAGCTTATAAACTAAAAATTAAGAAGTAAAAGCATTTGTGGCTACATAATGGCCACAGAAATTTAGATTACAGCATGGGGAAAATAATTAATAATATCAAGATAAATATGTATGGGTACTTAAAGCAATATCAAGATAAATATGTATGGGTACTTAAACCACTCCACAAAGTACATGATTTAACCACTTTGCTATATGTCTGAAACTAATACAGAATAATATTAAATATAAACTATAATTGAAAAAAATTGAAGTAATAAAAAATTACCAGTGATTTATAAGGGAGGGGAAAATTATGTTTTCATCAACACTTTATGCAAGAAATAAATGAGGTAACATATTTGTTATTCTTAAGTAAAGAATATGTGAGCCAATACTTTTATAGCAGAGAAACTGTTAGCTATCCATTGCATTATCCTATGAGCCCCTTCTGAGAACTCTGCTGGAGAAACAATCAAAGACAAAACAACAACAAAGAAACTTTGATGTAGAGATTGGCAGTGGGCATTAATGTGTAGATCTTACAGAATGGAACTGAATTATGCTGACATGCTCAGACACTCGAGACCAGCATAACTGCACACAGAACCAAGCAAAACTCTCCTCACTAATTCTGCCTCTCAGGGCATTATTACTACTGATGTCCTGAGGCTGTTTGTGTTTAATGTGGACAAAATAAATGAGTACTACACAATGGACAAGAGGCTAAGCATGTACTTCCGTAGTCGGATCTGAGATGGGAGTGTCAATATGAACTCTAGAGGTACTTGTGTTTCTATGTAAACATTACAGCTCTGTTCTCTCTAGATGCCTGGAAACACTGGCCATTTCCCGTTAGAAGGGGCCTGAGCTTCTGGAGGAAATGTCTGATTTCTGGATTGGAGCAGAAAATATACAAAAGCCAGGAATAAAAGGTCATAGCAGATAACAAGGGAGCCATCACATTAAAACACAGCCCTATCTGTAGTGTCCCCTGGTCCAGAGGAGCTTCCACTGCTGCCTGGGCTCCAAGCTCACCTGAGTCCTGACCTCTGAGGCCATGTGCTTGGCTGTCAGGTTGCATTTTGCTCTCACTTGCTGGGATGTGTTACCTGTCAACTCCTCTGAGACCTCCCAAGTTTCTCTGTCCTGCCGGGATTACTATCCTGTGCTCACAGCTGGCCTCTCTCCTTCTGAAGATTTCTGAGGCCCATCATCCCCCTGTCTTTCCTGTGACAAATCGTCTACTTTCTCCAGGACTCACTGCTGTTCTGCCTTTGGGAGACGGGTGGCTCCATTGGGCTGTTCTCCCTCTATTCTCAGGGAAGGGCCCGGGAAATGGGACCAAATGTACATGAGCCATTTTAGTTTTGGAGCCAAAAGTGGAAACACAGAAGTGTCCTTTACTGATTATGTTCAAAAGAATGTTGTCACAAGAAAAATGTGAGGAGGCCCATTGATAATTTCACATTCTGATAAATTAGAGCAACTCTGGGTTAACACTTATAATTAGAGCAACTGAGACCTTCTTGACTCAGGAGCAACTGGTGATTCAGAGAGAAGTTATGTCTGCACAGTTGGCACCAAAAGTATTTCCTCCAGAAGCTCAGATGGAACCACTTAGAAAAATGGGGTGCACTTCCCAAGGTGACTGTCCTAAAGGAGAGTTCCTGAAGTTCCTTGGCACATAACATTTTACTCAAAGTCATCTCAGCTAGAGGAATGTCTATTTCCCATGCAAGGATGGGTGTTTTAGGAAGAAAATTCATATGTGTTGTGGTGAAATATGCTTGTTATAAAATAACTCCCAGTAACTCATCGAAGAAAGCTTGGAAAATGGAAAAAATTAATGCAATTTATCACCAGTAAGCTGTCACTCCAGAGATAACCAAGTTACCATTTGGCATTTCCCATCGTACTGCGTGGCTCCCTCATAACTGGGTCAAACGATTGTGTAATTGCTTATAAGCAATTAGGGATCAGATTAATAGAGTGCAATCCAGCAGCATATTCTAGCTTAAGATATCAGATGTGAGAATGTTGAATGTACACCAAATGCTCATCTTTTTAATTGAATTAAAAGAAATAAATCAGGGGCTGGTTTATGTAGATGTTGACATGTAGAGGGTCTCCAGAGTTGTAAACAAGAATGGAAAGATAAACAGAACACACTGTAAAGCTGGGGGTGACTGACATCCACAGAATTTTAGCTATCCCTTTGATACACCCATGGGGCCATATGAGTAATGTGGACAGGGCTTAGAGGGTAGTTGAAGAGCAAGTCTTTATACACAGTTAGGTCCATAATAGCCCAAATGAGTAGCTAACTTGCAAGTCCTGTTTCCCAGTCCTACAATATCCAGGCCATGGTCAGGCCGCATGCTGGGCTGGGGGTCAGCTGACCATGGCAGGGGAGCCCTGTAATCTTCTTTACACATAAAGGCAAGGGGCTCATGTGTGCTTATCAGCCAGAAACCCAGTAGAAATTAAAGATGTAACTGCAGATCATTATGAAGTTTTCCCTCTGTTAGTTCATGATGTAAAATTCACCTAGTTAATACCAGTGTTTATGAAATGCACAAGGCCCCTCAGAAGTGAAGTACAAATTAAAAGCAAGGCAAAAACAGGGACTTAAAGGAACTCAAGGAACGGTTAGCTGATACATTTATTTTATGTTTTTGTTTTTTGGCTTAGTATTTCCATGTTGTTGTTGCTTGCTTTTTTTTATTTTAATTGTTTTTACTTTCTTAATCATTGATTAGTGGAACATAGTGTAATTAGACCTTTAATGAACATATGGTGCAAGGTGATAGAGCAGTGAAGGGAGGAGCGTTCAGAAAATACAGGGATGGCAGGAAAGTGGGGGCCTGAGAGGAAGCCTGTGTGTACCCTGGAGTCCAAGGTACTTTCATTACCCTTAAGTAAAATCCCCGTTTAATCTTTATCCTTCATCACCATGCAGAAGACAAATTGCTCTTTGGTTTTGTCTAAAGCAGTTGAACAAATGTCTTTGGTGGAATTATTTAAAATCAATAATTAAAATAACCAAAATCATCTTCAGTATCTAAGTGTCTGCCACGTGGGCTCCACACATAGACTTCAAATTTTTCTGCAGGTCCTCAATTCTCATGCCATCGTTCTTTTCCTTGACTTCAGCACTCATGGTGGTCTGCAGAGCGCTGGCAAGTCTGGGCCAGGATGCCATAGTCAGACTCCTCCCCGAAGGACGATGAATCGTCAGGTTTCAGTATGTGTGTTTGCCTGAAAGTTTCGGATTCATGTGTCTCCTTGGTGTGCTGCTCAGACATGATCCTGGTGGATGTCTACACTCCATGAGGGTCTCTGCTGGATGATGATGTCTCCACTTACTCAGTTCCTAGCTATGCCCAGTCATTGTGCATCCTACACTTTTTTAATACTGAGAGAGGTTGAAAGAGGCAAATGAGCAAAAGACCTTGCCACAAAGTGCCAGAAAATGTCCTTAGTGGTGTCATTGCCAACACTGTAACTGACTGAATAATGTAAGAACAGAGAAAGGAATTTGCTGTTTGGGTCTAAGCTAGTACTCAGGATTGATTAGAAGGCTAACAAGATGAAGCCACATGTCTCATTAATATTAGTCCACCAGGATCCTTGGTTCTTGGTACTCAACTCAGACATAACCACAGTAATCAGTGCACAAGGACCCAGGTGCCCAAGCCTCATCTCCCCAAGGTAGGACACCTGTGTCAGCTGCTTCCACCTGGGAGAGGTCACCCCCACAAAATGGCTTCTGTAATGTGGGTAAAGGTCTGCCTTTCAATGCTCTGTGATCACCCTGAATGGGAAAGGGTGTAGGCTGCCCACCACACCCTGAACCACAATGGTGTTTTCTTCATAAAGCCCTCTGATGCTTCATTCATTTACCTGGAAAAGAGCAAGAATTAGATTTGCGATTTCTATCCCAGGAGGCAAGGATCTTGGAGGTCTTCCCTCCCATCCTCACAATAAAGAGAAAGCTGAACAAATGAAAAAATAACAATTCTTCTTAGATCTGTCTGAGAAATGAGGTCTCAGGTTCAATTGCTGCTTCCGAATTGGAGAGACAGGCAGGCAGATACCGAGTCCATTGCTTGAAGCTGACACCCAGGGAGGGAAACTACCCCGATGGGGACCAGTGGGCAGGGAACCTGAGATGTTACCCGGGCAAGTGCTGGAGGCTCAAGGTGGATGGTCTGCAAGGTGAAAGCTCTGGGAGCCCAGTCATAGAAGCACCCATACTCCTGTGAGCTTGACCTCCAGGAGCTCCTCCAGGTCCTCACAGAGAAGGTTAGAGAAACATCCCCTTCAGCTACTGGAAGCAGGAAGGAAAAAGAATCATTGTGAAATACACCAGAGCATCTGCTCTCCCAAATGAGGCCTATCCTCATGAGAAACTAAATAACCAGAGCCTGACTTACAGGGGGAAGGAAAAACCCAACCCTAGCCACCCAGCCATCCTGTCCCACTAAAGGGAAAACAAAACAAATCAACAAAACTGAGAAGCACATGTGGATGCTGCAGCCCAGGCTCGGGGCCCCCTGGAAGAGGACAGGAGAAGGCTCCCCCGATGTTTGCAGGGCTCCTGTGTGCAATGGAGCACCATGCCGAGGGCTGCAAGCCAGATCACACTTATGAGCAAATTCTCCACTTTTCATTGATGCAAAGTGCAAATTATCCACCTTCAAGTTTTGTTTGTGCATTTGTTTCATGGAGAATAGCATTATTGAGCAATATAATCAGACAACTGTCATAAGTATTTAAATGTTCTTGTTCTTACATATCTTTCTCGCTTAATTCCTTGGATTTTATACAATAACTTCCATTTTTTTCTGGGGACAATTATGAACTGGAACTATGAAAAATATTAATTACCCTTTACTCAGATAAAAGGAAAGGCTATGCCCATTTCCCATAAATGGCTAAAATAGGTAGGATTGCTTAACTCTCTGCCAGAAGGGAAAACGTAATAAAATATATCTGGTTATTGACAGAAGATGACTTTAGCATGGCTTAAATTGTAAGTGACTTAATGAATTGTCGTTTGGAATCAATTTATGGAATGGAGTGAGCACTGACCTGAAACAGCCCCCACTTTGCCCCTGGCCTCCCTGGAGGGAACCTGCCAACTGTCTCTCACTCATGGCTTCAGCGTCCTTTGTTTTGAGAGAGGCATTTATGGCTGAAAAGCAGCCCAGAATCCACCTTACAAAAGCTTATAATGAGATGAATTAAGAGAGACTGTAATCTGTTCCTAGTAGGTATTCACTTATTGAAGTAAAAAAAGAGATAGACTGGGTAAGTACACCTTGTGCGTCTGGTGATAGGCCCTTGGCCTAGCTGTAACAGCCCTTCCATGCTCCTGTGGCACTCAGTGCTTTACCTGCACAATGGAATCCTTGGGGTCTTTCTGGTGACTGAGGACACAGCTTCCAAGGGGGACACAATGCTTTCCCTGATTTTAATGCACCTGTAATCTTCAAATCTGTCATTTTCAGATTTCTATTGTTAAGGTGATTATTGATCTAATTGGTTGTTTAAACATGACTTAACCACATTTGTCACTGTTTTCTACTCACTGCCAAAGGATTCTCTTTCTGCCTCTGGGCTTTAATTGAGGATTTTGTTTGAGTCCACTTTATCTTCTTTCTTAGTGTATCAATTAAACTTAAAAGAATTTAGTGGTTTTCCTAAAGTTTACAATATATATTTTAAATTAATCAAAGCCCACCTATAAGCAATACTATTATACTGCATGTGCAGCACAGGTACCTTATGACAGAGAATTCCAAACCCACCATCCCTGTGACACTGATACCATTTAGTTTACTTGTCCATACACTATGATCACCAATACATTTCTCTATTACTTGTTCCTTCTCTGACTCTCTTTATGTAGACTCAACTCTCTGACCTACATCATTTTTCTTCTCTTGGAAAAACTTCTTTTACTGTTTTGTAAACTACTTTGATTATAGATTGATAAATTCTCTCATGTTTTATTAGTCTGAGAACATTTTTATTTTTTCTTTACTTGTTATAGAATTCTAGGTTGGTGGGCTTTTTCTTTAAACCATTTAAATATTTCATCTACTTAATATTTCACTCTTGCTTTAGTGATTTTGATGAGATATCTATGTAGTAGTAGTTCTTCTGTAGGGAAGTGTTTCCCCCCTTTGAGTTCTTTCAAGATTTTCTTTGTCTTGATTTGCTACAGTTTGAATATGACATGCTCATGTATTCTGCTTCTTGTTCTCTGAGCTATTTGGATTTGTGGATGGGTGTCTGTCATTAGCATTGGAAAGTACTTGGTTATTATTACTTCAAATATATTTTTTGATTTATTTGTTCTTTTTCTTCTTCTGTTATTTTAATGATATACATATTATACATTTTGAAATTTCCCTCAGATCTTGAATGTTGTGATTTTTCCTTTTCTCATTCTTTTTTTCTTTTTGAATTTTTGTTCAGAAGGTTTCTATAGACCATCTTCAAGCTCATTAATTTTTTTTCCTCAGCTGTGTCAAAGGTAATGATGAGCCCAGCAAAGGCATTCTTTACTAGTATTTCTGTTAAAATATTTTTGATGTATAGTATTTTCTTTTGGGATTTCTTTCATATATCAACTCTACTTATGTTATCCATTTGTTCTGTATACTTTTGACCTTTTCCACTGAGCTCTTAAGTTATTATAAATAGTTATTTCAACTTTCTGTTTGATGATTCCATAATTATTATTATACTAGGGGCCCGGTGCACAAAAATTTGTGCACTCGGGGTGGAGGGAGTCCCTCAGCCCGGCCTGTGCCCTCTCACAGTCTGGGACCCCTCAGTGGATGTCCTGTGATGGCCCCAGTCTGCCAGGCGCCTTCTGTGTGTGTGTGTGTGTGTGTGTGTGTGTGTGGCCACTGGGGACATGCCCCCAGCTGCATCTGAGGCTCGGAGCAG
>PVJC01019671.1:0-29991 GCA_004026665.1 Murina feae | reverse complement strand
CTTGTTCCCCTTGTACAAATCTTTTGATGCCAGGACATTTACCTTTTCCCTTTCCCCCCGCCCTCCTCTAGAATTGACACCATGTACAGTGGGGGCCTGGCCTGCCTTGTGCCCTGGGACAGTGCTGCCCTCCTCCGGCTCTCCCTGGTCCTGGCTGAGAGGATGGTCTGAAGGAATGGATTTGTCATTCGTGCCCATTTCCCAGCCCTGATGGTACCTCATCTACATACAACAGGTTCCTGATGGAAGAGGGAGAGAAGAGTCCTGCTTGGGTGGGGTCAAGTCCAGAGAAGAGTTGCAGGGGCAGAAACAGCAGAGAGAAGGTGCTGTCACCATAGGTGAGACTGGAGGTCATGACAGTGCTGGGCTCTGGGACTTGGGTCTTCCTCAGTGATGGAGGGCTGGGATTAACTCTTTGTGGCCCTCTGGTTCCTGGGCAGGTTGGGCGGAACGGATGGGCCAACTGCTTTTTTGTTTTTGCTTTTTAGTTTAAGTAAACTTTAATTTTTAACATTATAATCAATATAAACTGAATGAAAGCTAAAACACAACATTATTTATTTGTTTATTTTTACCACATTTGGAAAACCGTAACTTTCAGACCTCTTTAGTCTGTAAGATTTGCTCACTCTCATCTCTGATGAAATATGTTATGGCTGCTATCTGAAATTTCATGGCTTTTCAAGTGTGAATCCAGTGTTTTAAATGTATTAGTAAATTGTGCCTGTTCAGAGACAAAGAAGCAGAGATTGGTCTGTTAATCCCCGGAGGGAGGGTAGGGGTGAGGGGGAGAGATCAACCAAAGGACTTGTATGGGTACATATAAGCCAAGCCAATGGACTCAAACAACAGGGGGATGAGGGCATGAGGGGGCAGGGGTTGGGGGTTATTGGGAGATGAGGACACATTTGTAATACCTTGACCAATAAAGAAAAAAAATAAAATCAAAATTGTCTACAAGCCCTAAAAAAATGTATTTGTAAATTGTGAACTTAAATACATTTCAAAATAAAATATTTAACTTTTTGGATAGTTTAATTTAACTTAAGAAGCTCACCTAATTAGGTAAATTTAACTGAAACCACCCCCTAGTCATCTCGTGAAGTTGACAGTTGGCATGAGTTCCTTTCAGGTGTTTCTCCCCCCCCCCCCCCCCCGCCCCCCCATTCAAATGCTATTTCTCGTCTCCATTGATCATGCCTCTTGAATGCAGTTTCCTTTGAATTCTTTGATTCACACTTTGGGGAACTGCTTGGCTGGAAGTATTTATTTTCAGTTTAGCCCATTTCCACATAAGAGCCTCTTGTTACTTCCGTCTCTGAAGAAAGGCAGGGATGATAACTCCATTCGATAATAGGACGTCAGCATACACAATTGGCTTCTCTCTGAAGAAAACCACTTATAACACCTATGTAACCCAAAAGGGGCTCCTGCCTCCACCATTCTCTACTGTACCGATAAAAGATATAGTTATATTATAAACCCAGGGTTAGCTGTTCTTCTCTTTGAACCTTTGTAGGACTCTGGTCTATGCCACAGACTTCATTTTTGCCATTGGTCCTTATTTTAGTATTCATTGTTTTATGTAAACAAACTCACTTTTCAGTTGACTAAGACCGTTCAAAATAAACCTTAGTATCATCACTGCATGGTAGGTTCTTGTATAGATTTTATGTTTAAGAAATATCTAGACACGATGGTAATTATAAAACCTCTAAGTGCTTACCTAGGGCAGTACTGAAAGCTCAGAAAGTTGTGTACTAGCAGCTTTGTAACTTCCAAAGCTTCATTAAGAAAACAAAATCCTAGTCATCTTCTATATTCATAATTTTATAATCGATTGCAATGAAATGCATTTGAATAGGTAACATTCCCTAGCTACTTTTTCTTGATCTTACATTTAATTTTAAAAATAATTTATATTTTAGTGAGTTTTAATAGTCACAGGTTTCCAAATGTAGTAAAAAACATAGTATGGGATTTTAGCTTCCTTTCAGTTTACACTCTTATTTGAATCATGTATTCATGATTATTTTTAGCTGACAAACATTTCTACTTCCTTGTGACCTATCTTTGTAATCTACATTCAGCTCTTTGTTTTTTTGCTTCAGGCCAGGACCAGAGAAATTAGTGATATTTACTGAGAACCTGAAAAATTTTCTATTGATTTATTTAAATGTATTTTCAGCCAGAAGTGCTTACATTGTTAGGTGTTTATATAGTGATGGGGACACATTCATGGGCTCTAATGTGTTCTTCTTGCTATCTACTTTCCCTTCTTAATCTGGGGGTTATAGCAAGAAAATTGTTTCTATTTTTAAAATTCAATGCATCAGAAATCACAAACACTACATTACACATACCACAAAATAGCTCACAAAGAAAAAAATCCAACGGCTTAAATGTCTCTTCAAATGTTATTTTCCAAAAATGTTTATTTAGAGAAGCCAGAAAGAAGTCATTACTCATGAATAACATTCTTAAAGTATTAGAAAATTTTATTCATTTTTTTGAAAAAATTAGTAGTTAATATCAGATTTGTGTAAATAGCACATTTTAAAAAAGTGTATGTGTATATTTAACAATGAAAATAAAAATATAATAATGTAAATAAAAATTAAAGAAAATAAGTATTTGATAAGAAACACACACACAACAATTTGATTGTCCATCATGGCCCTGCACACACACACCACACACACAGAGACACACACAGAGATACACACACACAAAACCTATGTCTGGGAAGCCGCTGCTTGCTGATACTGTAGTGAGAGTGCACCAAGGAACTTGGAATGCGCATGGACCTTGGGTGTTAGCAGGCCTGATGCTAAGCACCGATTGTTCTTGTTGAGAAAGCATTGGCTCAAGGCAATTCCCTAACCTGATAATCCTTTTACTATTTGCCAAACTTTACCTTTGATATGCCTGAATGCATTGTTAAAGGGAAAATGTGTATCCAAGTAAAGAAAAGGCGAACTAGGCCAGAAGTTGGTGTGTCTCTTTAAGAAAGATGCTTCACCTGGTCCCCAATGCCTTCTGAATTCATATTTCTTGCATAGCATTTTCATTTGTGCGACAGCCTCTTCTTCAGATCCTGAACCCTGCTTCAAAGGTCATGGCACCTATGTTTAATCTTTGTTAACAAACTAACAAAAATAGAATGGAATGGAATTAAATATTGCCCAATTGTTATATGTGGCAAAGAGGAAGGTAGAGGATATAGGTGTTAGATCCATTCCCTCAGTATAATTAAACATAGACAAGTCATTTCACATATTAGTCCCATAGTTTCTTCCCTGTAAAATGAGGGAAATGCATGGTCTATAATTTCATGGTCAGTAGATATGATGAAATTGATATAGCAACATCTACATCAACACCAGCTTTCCACTGTCACTTATAGTACGATTTCTTTAGTGGAATGTCTATGTTAACATAATTTTCTAAAAGATACAATACAATAAAACTTCCAAGGCAATTCATATATATATATATATATATATATATATATATATATATATATATATATATATATATCCCAGTGCAAAAAATATTCATGCACTTAGGGGTCCCTCAGCCTGGCCTGTACCCTCTTATAATCTGGGACCCCTTGGGTAGAGTTCCTAGGCCTGGTCTGAGATCAGGGCCTATTGGGGGTTTTCCTTCCCCTGGCTTGTAGGCAGCTGGCCCCATTCCCACCGCTGCCACTGCTTGCCATCTGTGCAACACTGCCCCCCATCCCCTGCTACCAGTGGCCTCCCTCTGCTGGGGAAAGAAGTGGGGTGCAATGGCTTGGCTGGCCTAGGTCTCCCTCTTAGTGGTGATCGCTAGCCAGCTGCCCATCTGCCACAGAGTTGCCGTTGATGGCCTGGGCCTCCCTCTTTCTTTGCTGGTGTGGGGGGATGGAGCCATCCCTGCAAGGGGCCGTCTGCCTACTTGATCACCCCTAACTGCTCACCTGCCTACATGATCACCCCTAACCACTTGCATGCCTGCCTGATCACCTCTAACTGCTTTCTGGGGGGTGGGACCAGCACTGTGAGGGGTCATCTGCCTACCTGATCACTCCTAATCACTGGCCTGACTGCCTGATCACCCCTAACTGCTTGCTGGGGGCCGGGGCCAGCCTGGCAAGGGGCCATGGTGGTTGTGGTCTCTAGTCATTCTGATCCTTATGCTTATGGTGGCTGGCCTTTTATTATATAGGATGATTCCATTTTATCTCCTCTCTTAGCATATTAATTGCAGTTCTTTCAAAAACTAATTTTGTGGTTGTCCTAGAGTTTATCATATATATTAACAACTAATCTAAATTTACTTTCAAAAAACTACATCACATCAAGAGTAGTGCAGGTTCCTTATAGCAGAGAATTCCCAATTTCTCCATCCAGTTCTTTATTACATTGCTGTCATTCATTTCACATATCCATAGGCTACTAGTATAAGCATCTAATAAGTTTTCACTATTACTACTTTAATCAGTTACATTTTAGATGAATTAAGAATAAGAAAAAAATTTAAAAAGTGACTTTATTGCCCTAGCCAGTTTGGTTAGAGCATCTACCTGTGGACTCAAGGGTCACAGGTTCATTCTGGTCAAGAGCACATGCCTCAGTTATAGGCTCAATCCCTGGCCCCTACCGGGGTGGAGGCAAATAATTGATGTATCTCTCTCACATTGATGTTTCCCTCTCTCTCTCTCTGTCTTTCCCCCTCCCTTCCATTCTCCCTAAAAACTCAATAGAAAAAAATATACTCTGGTGAGGATTGCCAAAAATAAACAAAATAACTTAACCTTCATTTATTCCTTCTCTGACATCCTTCTTTTCCTTATGTGGATCTGGGTTTCTGATCCATATAATTTTCCTTCCCCCTGAAGAAATTATTTTAAAATAACTTGCAAGATGTACTTTCTTTTTCTTTTCTTTTTTTTCATTTAAGATCTTCTTTCTTATGGTGAGTTTTCTCACTTTTTGTTTGAGGAAATTTTTTATTTCTCCTTAATTCTTCAAGGATAATTTCATTGGATATAGAATTTTAGAAGAATGGTTTTATTCATTCAGCACTTTAACTATTTTTTTTCAATTCTCCTCTTCCTTGCATAGTTTCTGATAAATCAAATGAAATTCTGATTCTTATTCCTGTATTGTTATGGTGTTTCACTCATCTCTGACTCTTTTTAAGGTTTTCTCTTTGCCTTTAATTTTTCTTTTTTCACTTTGAAATATGTCTTGGTGTAGACTTTTTGGTATTTATCCTGTCTGATGTTCTCTGAGCCTTCTGGACCTGTGGTTTGGTGTCTGTCATTACCAAAAATTGTTGGTGATTATTAATTCAAATATTTCTTCTGCTCTGTTATTTATTTCTTCTTCTTCTGGTATTCCAAAATGTGTTATACCTTTTAAAATTGTTCACAGTTCTTGAATGATATGTTTTTTTTTTACATTTTTCTACTATTTTTGAAAGTTTTTAGTGACCTGTGCTAATTTTACAGATTTTATTTTTTCTTGGCCATATCCAGTCTACCCAAGGGCCCATCAAAGCATTCTTCATTTCTGTCACAGTGTTGTTTCTTTTGCTTCTTTCTCGGAGTCCTTATCTCTCTATTTACATTGTCCATCATTTTAAAAAAATATTTTTTTTTATTGATTTCAGAGAGGAAGGGAGAGGGAGAGAGAGATAGAAACATCAATGATGAGAGAGAATCATTGATGGGCTGCTTCCTGAATGCCCCACACTGGAGGTTGAGCCTACAACAGGTATGTGCCCTGATCAGGAATCTAATCATGACCTCCTGGTTCATAGGTCGATGCTCAAACATGGAGCCATGCCAGCCAGGCCATTCTTTCATATTGTCTATGCTTTCTCTTAGAATCCTTCTTTAGTTATAGTTATTTTACATTTACTGTCTTGTGATTTAAAAATCTATGTCACCTTATTCTGATTTTATGCTTGCTCTGTTTCTTCAGGTTGTGATTTTTCTTGCATTTCAGTAGGCTTTGTTATTTTCTGTTGAAAGCCAGACATATTTAATTGTGTAATAGGAACTGAGATAAATAGACCTGGTGTGTGAGATTTTGTTAGTATGTCTAGAAGTTGGGCTGTGTTTCATGTTTGGTGTAGGTGGGTGCCAGAGTTCAAATTTCTTCAGTTCCCTTGTTTGTGTCTGTCCTCTTGACATCTAGCTGCCCCAAGAACTTCCTCTTAGATAGATCTGCATCTTGCACCTTGTCTGGCAGCAGTTCACGTTGCTACCCTGGAGCCATTAGTGTGGTGCTAAGGTGTGAGAGAGGAGAAACATTACATAATCTTATGCTTAAATCTCAATGTTTTTGTGAGCCTATATCCCTGGGCTGTGACCTTCACAAGTGTTTCATGGCTCCCCATTCCTTAGGTGAGACAGGAAGGCTAGAGGGTAATGAATGGTTACATGCCCTTCCTTTTAGATGGGATGAGGTGCTGGTAAAGTCTTTTTCCCTGGAGAGTAGGCCTTTGTGTGGAGAATCCTCTTCACTAGTATTTCTCACTGGTTACCTTTTCCCTGCCTCTGCCAAGAGCCTTAGTAGATATTTCTTGGCTCTTAATAGTGACAGCAAGGTGGGGTTCTTGGTGGTCAAACCAATGAAAGTGTCTGACTGTGGTCCCCAGAAGTCTCTAATTTTCAAGTTAATGCATACTCAGACTCCAGTAATTCATTAAAATGACCATTAAAGGGATCCTATCAGTTTATGGCTCCTGGGACTCCTGCTTCAGGCAAGCCTACTTCCTCTGAGGTTCTCTATGTTTACCTGTCTCCAGTTTCAGGGATGGAAGTCGCCCTGTGACCTCAGTTCTCTAATGGTTCCTGGAATATTCATTAAATTTCAGTTTCCCCCCCCCAGCTTCTTGTTGTAAAGAGGGGAGTGACAAATTTCAAGATTTTTCTCATATTGAACCTAAAATTGGTTACCCAACTGGATAATTTTTAAAGAAATAATAGACCATTTGCTAATCTTTTTACTCTCTAATTTGAGACTAACAATTTATATTTGCTTTTTGAGGTATGAATAAGATCTTAAAAATTTTAATATGTTGCCTACTCATAGTAGATGATCAAAAATTGGAGCTGCTTTTAATTTAATTAAAAATTTCTTTAACTCATCAGTTCACTTCTATTATTTTGGTTATTGGTGTGATTCAATTAGTCAATAACTGGTATTACCAACTAAATAACAGCTCTTCTGGAAATGGCTTTTAAGAAGAAAAAGACTTCTTTTTGTTATTATCTTACCTGGTGAGAATAAAAATAAATAAATAAAACAAATGAAAATACAAAATAAGAGTAACCTTTGTTTTTATTGCTATGGAGCAATCATTTTATATACATTTTTATTTTCCACAGTAGTCCTTTGAAGTCAGTACTATTATTGTCTTTCATGCTTAATTGATGGAGCTACATTAACATTTAGCATATTTGTAACTGTGACTTAGGAAGGTTCATTTAGCTAAGATCATAGAACCAATAAATGGTAAAGCTGAGGTTTGAAACCATGTCTGACTTTCTCTCCAACAAAGTCCTCGGTTTTCAGCACAGCACAAGCATATCTGACACTTTACCAGTGCATGAAACCCTTTTGCAGGAAAAATCTCTACTCAATCACTTTATCCAGATTTTTACTATTTGTGTTATAATATTATTTAGGCACACATGCACAGTGAACCCGGTATAAACTCCCTTTCAAATGGCTCTTATCCAACTACAGAAGGAAATGAGAACACAATCTAAATGCAAAGAGAATTACAAAATTGATCAAATTTAACTAAACATTTTGACTACAGGAGTGAGAGAAAGATACTATAGAGCAATTGAATGCTTGAAATAGAATTTAAGCTTTCGTGGTGCGCTTTATTTTTAAGATTCTGGTAGGCACCGAAGAAGCTTTTTTTTTTTCAGAATAATAGCAATTATCTGCAAAGCACACCACATCTCCCGCAGGAAATTGCATTTGTTTAGTCAACGAATGACTGCAAATAAAGAGGCTCACCTTAGTGGAACTTCTGTGGAAAGGAAATGTCCAGAAACAGAATCTGGGCTGAGCAGTGTCTTCTGAAACAGTGACCTTGTGGTTTCAGTGCGAATGATATCGATCATTTTATTGATCTGGTCTGTTCACTATTAGCCAGAACCGTCTTGCGTCTCCTTGACAAGCTGGTCTCTAGTATTCAGAACAAAACTTCTCATCCTCAGAGACACAATGTGATTTTACAGAGGATGCTGCATTGCTCTGTTTGAAATGTTATTTGGAATATATCTTGTTTTGAGCCTTTTAAGAAAAACATAAGTAAAAATCATTTAAGTCCAACTTTTTTTTCCCCCACCAAGTGAAACAACAAAATATATTTTTCCTCATTTGGTTACTTTTATAATGCTATTTTACTTATATGCATTTAACTTACTACATAAAGAGTTTAGTAACTCAAACATCCTTGACTTTTTAATGTATCTCCTTTTCCCCAGGAGTCTCAGCCCTAGTTCCTAAGGAATTCTGGCCAGGGAAGGCAATGCATTTGGTGCTTCCAACCTCTATATGTGGATTAAATATAAAATTAGTCCTGCTGTTAAGGGTTAGAGGCCGATGATAGTCTGTATTTACAGAGTTATTCAGATAGCCATAGGTTCCAAATTTATCTCTTTTGGTCAAATCAACATTATTTTTATCTGCCTCAATTTTCTGGGATTTAGAGAAGCAGAAAAAATAATTATCAAGCACTTACAATTTTCCAGACACTGAGCTAAGGGATTTTTATACAGGGATTGATTTAATACTTAAATAATTTTATAAGGTGTTATAATCTATTAGAATTCCACTGAAGCAAACTGAATTCATAGCAAATTGAATTCCAAGCAAAGAGAGAATAAGGAGAGAAAATGGATTAGCTAGCTATCCCAGATCAGTTTGAGTCCAATAAAAAAAGATCTTCTCAAATTCTAAATGAATCCTACCATGAATACTTGTAATCCTGATATCTTGGACATGTCTACTGGGTGGAGACAAGTTATAAAATAAACAAATCAACCAGATCCACAGTGTGGTTCCTCATCAGAACTTGACCACAATCACTAAACACACAAATGCTCAATACACAAACAATTCTTCTTTATTGCCCATCTCAGTCAAGGCTGAATTAGCTGCATTCCCATATTAAGCTTATTAAGTTGATGATTAACCCATCAAAAATCATTTTTGTTGTTATTGTTGATTGGGTTTTTCTCCCTCAGCCTTGGGCACAGAGTCTAGCTTCCTGTCTTGTCTTACAGGTCACAACTGATTATCAAATGACCTGGTAGGTATGCTTCCTGGTAAAGCCCAGAAGGTCTTCCACATCCCTTACTGCATTTTGAATAGGCATTGACTTTCTTATACTCTATGTAAATATAGACGTTTCATACATCTTAAATTCCTCAATTAACATTTCTGGATTTATGCTAAAGCATTTGTTTTCAGAGATCTTACCTTAGTTACGTATGTCATTATTCATGATGTCAGTATTTCCTAATTGGCTGGACTTCAAAGCTCTTTTTATTTTTCATCTTCAAGCTTTTAAAATAAAAATTGGCGAATCCAAGGAATGTGTGACAGAGGTACCCAGGCTTTCATTATTAGGTTGACAAAACAAGCCATTTTATATGTTGGGAAATCTGACACTACACTAGAATAAAGAAGAGAATTTTTTTGAGATGTTTCTCCTAATGGACTCAAAAGAGAATGTTTTTAAGTTATTTAATTTATATATACACCAATCTTGACTGCAATGTGAAAATTTTAATTGCATAGGAGATACAATGCAATTATAACCTCCTAGGAGGGAAATCCAAGTGGTGTTAGTACCTCTCAATGTTGAATTGCTTCAGATGAACCATTTGCTGATGTTTTTAGGTTGTATTTATTCTGGGAGAAGCTGTGGTGAAGACTACCACAGTGTAGCTATTTTTGTCATTCTTTTTAAAGACCTCTCTGAAGGTTGTCCTTTTAAAATGCTTCAGGAGCAAGAATGGAAAAGCACCTAACATATATAGGGAAAGAGCAATGGTTGCTACTGAAAAGACCAAACAGCATCTACCTGAATATAAGTCTTCTCTCTTTGTTTATTTGCTTATAATGATTTTCTTGCTTGAAGTGACTTCTCTGTCTTGGTGGACTATTACCTTTCAAGACCCTTCTGAGATATAACTCTTTGCTAAAGCCTTTTCCAATTTACCTCTTCCTTCAAATTGCTATACATTTATTACATTTATTCAACTCACTCACTCATTCAACAAACCTTTCTATATTATCTACCAGGAGTTGTGTCTATAAATACAGATAAAACTTGATCTCTATTCTTCAGAAGTTTTAATCGATTTGGAGGAGATTCACATAGTGAGAAAAATAAGTGTGATAGTTGTCAAAGCTTCCATTAGAGACATCTTTATGAAGGATAAGGAGTCCATGAAGCAAGAACTGTTAACCACCATTGGGAACTAACAAAGGTGTAATAGAGAAGGTGACATTTGTGATTATCTTGAAATATGTGTACATTTGGCCGGTGTAACTGAAGCTGTTGGTAGCCTGCCTATATTCCTTTGTCTTTACAACAGCAGTGTACACTGGCTCAAATGTTATTGGAGTTGGCTCTTTGGCCACATTCATGACAGGCTGGACATTCTGGAAATTACTCATACCCTCACAAGCAGCCTTCCATCATAGATAAATGTTCTATGCTCACAAGAAAGGTCTGGGATGGAGTGTTAAGTATAGCAGTTGTTGGGTAAATACCTCACCTTCCTTACCCAGGGCTGAGATAACTCTGAGGAATGTACTCCATACTGACTGGGAGTGCCCCCAGGAGAGTTGTCTGCAGTTACCCACAGTAGTAACTGGCTTCATAATGTGTATTTATAAGCTGACTTCCCAACCTTATCTTACTTCCTTATTTCCCTACTGGCCAAATAAACTACTTGTATGCTGTTATGAGATGGTTTTTAAAAGGAAAATCAAGACTTTCATACAATTGTAAAATAAATACATATAAGTAATTTTATTTAACTTATTATCTAGTGAGAAAAATGAAGAATGTCACAACTGAAAGAAAGGTAGAATTACCAAATAAAATGTAGGATGTTAAATTTGAGTTTTAGATAAATTTTTAAGTGTAAATATATCTAAATTTTTTAACAGGACCATACTTATGCTAAAAAATAACTATTTATTTGAAATTCAAATGTAACTGGGTATCTTGTTAGTTTGATTTGCTAAATATAACAACCCTACTCAAAGGAGCAAACTACTACATATAGGTGTCAGGTAAAGAATGTTGTGAAATAAATTTACAAGTGGGTGTAAAACTGGAAGAACTGGTCAATATCTATAGGACAACAATCAATTACATCCTACTGGGCATAATTTATGTGTATATGGAAAGTAACTATTTTTATGGGTAATAGTTTTCTACAACTTAGAGTTGTGAAATAGCTCAAAGACAATGAAAAAATAGAGATAATTGGGAGGACTAGATAGGGTACTCAGTAGTCTTTTTGTTTGTTTTCCATTTCATAGACTTTTATAACTATTTCCAACAATAAAAATTCTTGTCTGACAGTGTGCTTCTGAGAGAACACAAACTAAGAAACTGTTCTTGGGACAGGTGAGGTGATCAATCTAGAAAATGGGACAGAATAACGGTGCACTATAAAAATTGTACAGGATGTATGGAGAGTTGTATTGAGTGGTAAGAGTGTAGTGGTAGGTTGAGAGTGAGATAATTAAGAACCTTGTGTACCATGTTGGGTAGCAAACCTGGAGCAACTGAAGAAATAACAAGATCAGATTTGTATTATAAAGATTAACCAATCAATAGAATGATGAATGGATTTTAATGCTATAAAAATGGAGGTGAGAAACAGAGGTAAAAGAGGCAAATAGGTTACAGAGATAGAAGAGAAAGGAAAGAAGAGCTCAGAAAACAGTTAAGGAGATAGAATGGGCAGGAAGATATATTTATTAAAACATGTGGTTGAGTTAGAAGTAACTGTGTAGGGATTACTATTATAGTTGTGCTTTATTAGTGACTAGAGGCCCAGTGCACAAAATTCAGACATTTGGGGGGTAGAGTCCCCCAGCCTAGCCTGTGCCCTCTCACAATCTGGGAGCCCTCAGGGGATGTTTGACCCATGGGGAGTGGGCCTAAGCTAGCTGTTGGACATCCTTAGCATTGCCTCAGAGGCAGGAGAGGCTCCCGCCACTGCTACTGCACTTGCCAGCCATGTGCCTGGCTTGTGGCTGAGCAGTGAGCTCCCTGAGGGAGCACACTGACCACCAGGGGGCATCTCCTGCATTGACTGTCTTCCCCCTCATGGTCAGTGTACATAATAGTGAGTGGTTGCGCTATATTAGCATATCATTAGCACAGTATGCTTTGATTGGTTGAACGGATGACTGAAGGATAGGACACTTAGCATATTAGGCTCTTATTATATAGGATATTAATAGAGATAGTCAAGTCCTTGGCCAAAACTATTGAGTTTAGCTTTGAATGCATGAACATCATCAGCAGTCAGTTAGATATATGGTTTAGGATCAAGAGAAAGGTCTGGTCTAGACATATGGATGTGGGAGGCTTAATACAGGTTAAAACTCTGGGAGTGAATGAAATCATTGAGGTGAAGATGGGCAAGGGAAAGGTTTTGAAGGGTGCATAGAGGTAGAAAACTCATCAAAGAAACCTGAGAAGTAATGTTGGACATTGGGAGAATCATGAGGGCATGCTGTAACAGGATCCAGCCAAAGAGAAGAGAGCTTCGGGAAACAAGAAATGAGAAACTGTCAAATGCCCAGGAGAGGAATCCCGGAAAGGTCAGTACACTACTAGTAAAGTGGGAAGTGTTGCCCATGAACCATTGGGACAGCTTGTCCCAAAGTATGTTTTGAGATACTCAAGTTTAAAGGTCCATGTTCAAATAAGTTTGGGAACATTTGTTATTATATTCTCCTTTTGTTGCTTTAACATAAACATCATTTAGATAATCGAGATATTCTGACGTATTTCTCCTGCAGCCAAAAGCATAGAGAAGGGTATGATTGAACATTATTTAGTCCAGAAATTTTCAATCTGACTTGACCATGAAGCACTTTCAGCCTCCTATTCATAAGTTAAGAAACAAATGCTTCTGTGAGGGATGCACTAGAATTAGTAAAGAAATAATAGTGGAAAGAAATATAGAATGTTTAACATCTGTATTAGCAATATTCCAGGGACTCTATCAACATTATTACATTTATACTTCACAATGATCCTATAAGGTGGCTACTACTATTGTCCTCACTTTCCTGATGAAGAAACTGAAGACGTTAGAGAAGTTCACTACTTTCCCCTAAATCACACAGCTAATTAATAGTAGACTCAGCCTCTGAACTCGGGTAGCCTGACTCCAAGCACTTGCTCTTATCTACAGTACGATGTTGCCACCTAAATATTTCTTAAAGTTATTTCAAAATGGTTAGAAGAATACAAAAGAACAATTTGTACAGTTGCAATTAGAAGGAGGTAAAAATTGATCATAATAATCTTGTAATGCATGTTCTATAGATCACAGAGATTGGCAAACTATAGCCCATAATTCAAGGCCAAACTGCCACTTGTTTTTGTAAGGCCTGTGAGCTAAATTTTTTATACATTTTTAAGTGGTTGAAAGTAAACGAAGAATAATGTTTTATGACACATGAACATTATCTGAAATTAAATTTCAATGTCCATAAATAAAGTTACATTGGAACACAATCAACTCGATTTGTTTACACATTATTTATAGATGCTTTCATGCTACAATAGCAGAATTGAGTTGGGGCTGAAAGAATAGTCCACAAAGTCTTAATTAAAAAATTATACTATCTGGCCATTTACAGAAAGAGTTTTCTGACTCCTTGAAGAAAGGGCAGGTTCTCTAGAGAAAAATGAGGGTACAGGCTTAAAGATTAGGTGCCATTATTATAGTAAGATTATTATGCAGAGCTTGGGAAAACTGAAGCCTCCCATTTATTAATATAAGCTGCTATAAATGCTGGTGTACAGAGCCAACAAACAAGCAAGTGTAGGTCAGTTACAAAGAACAAAAACCATTCAAGACAGCAAAAATGAAGGGGTGAAACAACATCATTGTCTCCTCAGGATATGGGAATCCTAAGATTCAGGGAACTGAATTGTAGTCCTTCTGTAAAATGGATAGTCATCAAGCCTTCACTTTCCTCCTCCTTCTTCCTTCAGAGTCTCTCATATCTAATTTGCTCTGCCTCTTTTTTTTTCTTTTTTTCTCCATGGAGTATCCCTCTGCTCATTCATTTGTTTACCCAAAGCTGCATCCAAATGGTAGTCTACACAACTTAAAATCTACATGACCTCCCAGCTTGGCTCCATATTGCAAATGGGTGTCTCTCCTAAAGTCCCAGAGAGAAATCCGATTGCTCAGGCTCAGGGAGATGCATGACTCAATCCAATTAATTGTAACCAAAGGGCTAGTTCAGATGCTCCAGATTCCTTCTTATGACTTGAAGCGAAAGAGTTTAAGGCATTCATGTGTTCCAAAACAGTTTTGGTAGAGTTCCTACAATGGGCCAGGCCTTGATTTGCAAATAATAAAGAATTAGGAGCCATCGTCTGACTCTGTGGTAGGAAACTGTGAGGAGGAAACAGTCACGATGTGGGGATTGCTGGAAAAGGGAGGTCCTCAGGGCAGATCTGGGTTTCAGAACAAGTGATGAAGAAAACGTTTAGAGATGAAGCAGAGTTTGTTGATGATGGACCATAGGTTTGAGAGGGTGCTTTGGAAGGGAGTGAGGGAGTCAAAGGGGAGATAGAGTCAGAGCATGAAATGGCTTTTGTATATACAGGTCCTATAAGAGATTCCTGCTCTTTTCCCACCATGATGTAAGAAACGAAGTTATGCTAGTGAAACAAAGTTCTCCCAAACCTATCATGAGCTGAAACATATTCCGTTATGGTGTGTATTCTGAAGGCATGCGCAGACCTCTCCAAGAATTCCTTTTCCCTGTCACCTTTATAGATCTACACTTGATCTTAGTCAAAAGGCCAAGAAGCAATCCTTTATATTTCTTCACAGTATTTAGCACTATCGGCCATGTTACATACTTATTTATTTTGTTTTATTTTGTTTTGCCTATATTTCTAGAAGAAGACAATCTTCATGAGAACAGGACTTTGCCTGTTGCCACTAGTGCATCTCCAGTACCCCGAACCGTGCCTGGCATTTGGTATATAGTCAATAAATATTGGTGGAATTAAAAAATGAATAAATGCATCAATTAATATATTTAATTAATGTTGAATTAATGCCATGTAGTTAAAGCTTGACTCATAGCAGGATGCTTATGAGAGATGACTAGAATTTGATAACCAACTAGATTGACAGTTAAGGGTAAGTGAACAGGAAGATCAGAAAAGTAGAGAGAAAAAAGTTGTCAATTTTATAAATGCTGACAAAGCAGAAGCTTTGGGAATCTGGCTACATGGACACAAGTGCCCATGGACTCCAGTGCCTGAATAGATTGGGAGGGTCCAGGGAGACTTTCCTTGAAAACGTTAGGTTACTGGGAAGACCACTCAGTAAAGAAAGGAGTACATGCTTGGAGGGAAAACCACATTAATCAGAACTGGAATAAAGTGAAGATGTAAAGTGCAAGGGAAGAAGCCAGTTACTGTAACTGGGTTATAAGGGAAGCCTTCTCTGCTCCCTCTGTGGCTTTTTAACTTCAGACATGTATAAAAGTGGGCATCTCTACCTTCTCCACTTTTTTTCTTACATTCCTGTTCCTTCTCTCCTCCTTAATACCGGGCCCTGGAATTCTTTATGTGCAAACCTTTCAGTGCTTCTTTATTTGGTGAGGCTTCAGGACTCCTTGATAACCTGTCTAGCCTTCTTTCTTGATTGGCATTTCTCCACGTCTAGTTGACTTCTGAGTTCTCCACTGATACAGGCAAGAGATCTCCACACCTGAGTGATTCTCATGTACCAGGATTATGAACCCTTTTAATTGACATATGGAGTCTTAATGGAATTCAAATTGCTTAATTTGATAAAAAGCTTTGTAGTTTGCAAGGTAATGGAATATATTCAAATGAGACTCTTTAGGTCTTGAAATTTCAGTAGAGACTTCAATGCCTGATAGCATTAGAACAGGTGCCAACTACTCTCCCCTCCCCCATATCTTAAAATAAGGTCTAAAATACCTGGGAAGGACAGGCCAAGAGATTGTAAAATCAGCTTTGCCTATGTCCGAGCCCTACACTTCCTGCCTACATCAGAGGTTTCCATTAGATTTGAGAGAGACATTCCATAAAGATAACTAGTTTGTCTCTTTTCTCACAGGAGCAGGGGAAGGTGATGGCCCCTTATATTCAACCAAATGAAGGGTGCATTTATAAAGCAACTTGGAAAGCTTACAGTGGTTCTCAACCTTCTGGCCCTTTAAATACAGCTCCTCATGTTGTGACCCAACCATAAAATTATTTTCGTTGCTACTTCATAACTGTAATGTTGCTACTGTTATGAATCATAATGTAAATATGTGATATGCAGGATGGTCTTAGGTGACCCCTGTGAAAGGATCATTTGACCGCCAAAGGGGTAGTGACCCACAGGTTGAGAACTGCTGGTTTAATCAGAATCCCTCAAATTTGGAGCACACAGGGACTGTTTTTCAATTTTGCTAGGAGAGGCCTAAGATAAGTTTGGTGGGCTCAAGAAAGGAGAGAGAAGAAATGTACCTGCCTGAGACTATGCTGCTGCATTCTCACCAACAGAAAAGCTAAGATTCTTGTGTCCCAAAGGCTGGCCCTGAAACTGACCTGAAGTCTTTTTTTTTTTTTTTTTTTTTAACATGTTGTTATTGATTCTACAGAAAGAGGGAGAAAAACATTGATATGTGAGAGAGAAACATTTGTTGGTTGCCTCCCGTATGTGTGCTCTGTCCATGAATCTAACTGGTGACTTTTGGTGTGTGGTGAACCACACCTGCCAGGATGGCCTGAAGTCTTTTTTTTAAATTGCTAATTCTCACCTGATATTTTTTCCATTGCTTTTCAGAGAGGGTGGAAAGGGGAGAGGGAGGGAGGGAAGAAGGAAGAGAGAGAGAGAGAGAGAGAGAGAGAGAGAGAGAGAGAGAGAGAGAGAGAGAGAGAGAGAGAGAGAGAGAGACATTGATGTGAGAGAGAGACATGGATTGGTTGCCTCCCCCATGTGCACCCTGACCAGGGTGGGGATGGAACCTGGAATCTGGGTGTGTTCCCTGGACAGGAGTCCATCCAGATGCTCTGAACAACACAGGCCAGAGCTGAAGTCTTCTTAAAAGGGTTCTTACCAAACTGATTGCCAGAGAGGCAGAGGGGAGCCTGTGGGAAGCTGATGGGGCTGAGAAAGGGATCGTAAAGCCCTGTCAGTATTTTACGTACTAAGGCATGCATTCTCCAGCAAGGAAACCTGAGAGAGAGCCCTGGGAGCACTGCGTGAGATTTTTAAAAAAGTAATCATATTGATTACAGTGGTGCCAGCATCATAAGATTATCCCATCCTTCCTCATTCCCTCTGCCTTCAGATTGTGAGGCAGATGCCTGCAAGTGGGTGAGGAGGTAGAATAAGAAATACTGAGAAAGCTCACCCAGTGCCCTCCCTCACTGCAGCCTCTCAGGCCTCCAAATGGCTTCAGCTGAAGGAGGGTTTTATCTGAAATCAGATAACACTTTAGAATTTTATCGGTTTTACTGGATGAGAATCCTTCATGCTTCCTGGGAGGGCCAAGAAAACACTTTATTATCTAATATATATGTATATATACACATATATACATACGAACTAAGAGATAGGAATAATATCCTTAGCAGCATTGTCCATAACAGCAAAACAATGTAAATAACACTGACTCTCATTGATAGAAACATTTTAAAAAATCGATCATGGTATGTCTCATTTAATGAAATGCTATATAGTAGTGAACATGTATAAAACACAAGTATGTTCAATAATAATAATGATTTGTGGTTATGTAATACTGACGGGGGGAAAAAAACAAGTCCCTGTCTTTTCTTATAATAAGGTAAAAGAAAGTAAAATTAAACAATATGTTTCACTATTGTTGATATATATTGGGTGATAAACTATAAAAACAAGCAAAAAATTAAGAAGCATACAATGGAGGGTTGTACTAACTTTTGGGGTGGGAAGCAAGGTGGAGGTGGATTAAGTGTAGAAGTGAGTTATTAACAATGTTATAATTCTGTGGTTGGGTGAATTGTAGAGTCTACTATCATATTAATATGAACGACTGCTTTCAATTTAACACAATAAAAATGCATTCATAAAGACATAACAGGTCATAAAAGAAGAAATAAAGCTCATCTACTTGTGGTTGACTTTAGAAACAAAGAAATGAAGAAAGAACAGAAGGAAGAGAGAGAGAGAGAGAGAGAGAGAGAGAGAGAGAGAGAGAGAGAGGGAGAGAGGAGCTCAGAGTCTTAGTTGATATTCTCAGTTATGGCTAGAGAAAAATGAGTCCATGAAGCAATTTAGTGAGTAGACAGAAAATAAATGTTCCCTTTTGCATGTACTTAAGATATCCAGCTTTTTCAAAGAGCTGTCTGTGCCCTAGCTCATACATGTATAAGGGAAAAAGCTTTGATTGGCTGTTTAAAACATGGTAATGTCTTGTCAAAGTTGAAGGGCAAGTTAAAGATGAAAACTAAATGTCAGGGCTGTATTTGTATAAACTGAGTGGAAATGATCTGAAGGTCTAAAGAGAAGGTTTTGCTCACCAACTTAATTATGAATCTTGATGTTAATGCTGATGTTCATAGTTTTCTCTTATTCAAGCAAAGGTTATTCTGTCAAGGATTAAAGACTAGAGAGTAACCTGTCAGAGACAAGGCTCTGTGGTGGCTCCAAATGATCTGATTAGATAGAACTGGAGGCTTCAAGAAACAGAAGGGAGAAAGAATGGAGAATGCCTCAACAAAGACCCTCCTCTCAATCTTACAAAATGATTTTCCATATAAAAAGATACTGTAATACAATGGGGGTAGAAGCATTGGAACTTATTATTAAATAACATCTCTTTCTCCAATACCTTTTATGTGCCAGAGAGGAAGAAGAAAGGCTAAGACATGCCTGACATTGGTGGGATATCAGAAAACGCATCGGTAATGTCCATAGGGACCTCAACCAAGAGAGGTTTTAGTACCAATTGGAATCCCCATAGCCTGGGAAGCCTAAGTCTTCTCTCACCAACCAGTAACCTGGGTACAAGACGTCTTGGTATCCTATATAATAAAAGGGTAATATGCAAATTGACCCTAACTGCAGAACCACTGGGAATGACTGGTCACTATGACACACACTGACCACCAGGGGGCAGACACTCAATGCAGAAGCTGCCCCTGGTGGTCAATGTGCTCCCACAGGGGGAGCTCTGCTCAGCCACAAGGTAGGCTGATGGCTGCCAGTACAGCCATGGTGGTGAGAGCCTCTCCTGCCTCCTCAGCAGTGCTAAGGATGTCTGACTGTAGCTTAGGCCTGCTCACCACTGGCGAACATCCCCCAAGGGATCCCGGGCTGCCAAAGGGATGTCTGACTGCCAGCTTAGGCCTGATCCTCCGGGGAGCAGGCGTAAGCCAGCAGGTGGACATCCCCCAAGGGGTCCCAGACTGCAATAAGGCACAGGCCAGGCAGAGAGACCCCCCCCCCCCGAGTGCACAAATCTTTGTGCACTGGGCTTCTAGTTAGTATGTTGTCCAAAGTGGACAATGACGTGTGTAGAAAAGTTGGGAAACATATCTCACAGGGACTGGATAAGGCAGCAGTGGATTCTCAAGTCCACTCTATAAAATGAGATAATAAATACTGGCTTTTTCTTATTGGCACCTGTCATCCTGTTGATATTGACGATCTTTCCCTGGGCTGCAAAACTTGCTGAAGAACAATTCTTTGATGCCTGGTCAGCATCAAAGGTACAGAAGTCTGCTAGTTTCCTTTCCCTATTTTACACCAGCTCCAAGATGATGCCGTGTTCTCATAAGATTTGGAATTAGTCTGATGGCCTTGGAAAAAAGTTCGCACGTCGGTCTCGGAAGGTGAGGAAAAATGACTGTGACATATCAATTCCTGATACATTCACAAGGAGGCTGCTTGTGAAAACTGACAACAAAGTGGAGATAACTCAGATCAATATCAAAGCTATTTGTGGAGCATTTGTATAAAGTAGCTGATCAGAGTATTTAAAGGAGCAGATGGGCTCTTAGAATGTATCAAGTAGCATCTGGTGACGTGTCTGCTTTCTCTTATTTCTCGTTACTTAAATTTTAAGTTGGGGCAGAGGAGAAGTAAAAAAAGCAAAAGGTTGCCTGAATCCAGAGAGTATTGTTGATCATTCCTCTCATTCAATGGATTTGCCTTGGCGATGTGACAGCATGGTCAGCGACCATGTGAGATTAGCAACACTGATTTCTAGGGCAGCCTTTATGGGCATTAACGTGGTTTTCAAATAGGTACTAATCATTGTATAAAGACATGTTTAAGTAGCTCAGCAAATTCCTCACATTGCATTATTTAGGCCCAGGCATTATTTACAGCCTTGCTAAGTAACATTGTATATCTGTGAAGGTGGGAGTTGGCCAAAAGTTCTGAGTGGGGAAACCAAGCTCCTTCCAATGCACGCTGGAGTGAAAGAATAAAATCATCTGTCAGAGAGAACATCGCATGGGCCATTTGAAGGGATTGTAGCAGCGTATCCCTTATGGTCAGAATGGGGGAGGCACACTTCCTTTCTTCCAACTCCTTATGCTTCCAAAGTCGAAAACTTAAAACCGGGCGAAACTGTGAGAGACTGACTTGTTCCTGAGATAGGAAGACAGCTCACAGGGGCCATGGCCCATGAGGGGAGACTCAGAAGACTACCTTACTTGACAACCTTTTTAGCCAGCAGCCTTTCAATACACCATTGGGTTTACATGAAAGAGCATCAGTTTGGACATTCAAGTTGCTTTATAAGGGTTGTTCCGGCAGGCAAAGGGATTCAACAGGTATCAGCTATGGAGGCCAGTAAGAAGTCACACTTATGGAGGCTACAGCAAGAGTGGGACTAGAGGGGGTTCCCAATACGCAGGCACCGTATCTGGAAGGCAGAGGCACTCAGAAACAGAAACTTCTATTAAGTCAACGTATCCTGTTAATTTTTTTTTTTTTTTTTTTGCACAAAGTCCAGTTTCATTCAGTGAATATGGAGGGAACTCAATGGATAATTGTACAGTGACGGGTAGAATTTTCCTAGCACAGTGACTAACTTATAATATCCATGATGATGATTTGCTCAAGGTGGAGTGGCTGAATGTGGCTGACTCTTGGTTTACTTGTGAGATTATGGTGAAAGGTGTATGGAGACATCCAGGTAAACCTTGCCTCTGACTGAGGCTGGGGCAGAAATGTCAGAATCTCTGCCCCCCCGCCCCACCACGGCCCCGACCCTAGGTTGTTTTTTGTGTACTCGGTATGAATAACTCTTACAGGAGAATCAGAAAATGTCACAAGCAAGCAATGTTATGTGTGTTTTCCTCTGGAGAATGATGTTGGAGAATGAGGAAGGCACTTCACTTTCATTATGTGCACTTTTGTCTTGTTTGCTTTTTTTTTGTCAAGGGTATGCATGTGTTAAAAAGGGAACGGTATCCAGACTATGAAAAATCTCTGTGTTCTGACTGAGATGCTCTTTGCAGGATCAGAGGCTGGTTTTGTTGTTTATTTCTTTGTTTATGTTTTCCTACTGGCTGTGAGAGCATATGTGTTTCACCAATTGCTCTTAAGGGAAACAGAAAAATTGACTCCAGAATTTGAATGTCAAATATTTAATAAACAACATGTAATCTGTAATGTTTTAACTGCTTTGAAAGCAGTTTAGATTTATAAATACAGTGCCATACTACTCATTTAAAAATAAAGCAGTTAAGCCAATTAATTAGGTTGATGAAATAATGGAAACTATTTTGTTTTGGTTGAGGTTTCCCAGTCTTGGGTGCTTACTTTAATTCAACAGTCTCTTATTCAATTTCTGCTAAGTGCAAAATACAGTACTCAATATTCTAAGATGAATCAGATATAAATGCTGCCCCTGTGGCAGTTTACTTCTAATTGATGGAAGAATACAAGGTTAAATAAGTGCTAAGATCTGCGAGGTACAGAGGAATGAATTGTAGTGCTAAGATCTGCGGGGTACAGAGGAATGAGTTGTAGTGCTAAGGACTATCTAGCTGAAGATACAGTTGTTTTTTGTTTGTTTGTTTGTTTTTTTACTGGAATGCTTATTATTCCCTTAATGATAATGTACTTTATTTCTTACTAGGGGCCCGGTGCACAAAAATTTGTGCACTTGGGAGGTCCATCAGCCCAACCTGTGCCCTCTCGTAGTCTGGGACCCCTCTGGGGATATGCCTGGTCAGCCTGGGTGAGGGGCTGATGGCTGTTTGCAGGATGGCCAAGACTCCCAGTGTGGATCCTCACCCCATTTGAGGTGTGGCCAGCCTGGGTGATGGGCTAAGGGCCATTTTCAGGATGCCCACAGTCCTTTCAGGTTTTGGGTCCCTACTGGGGTACCTGGCCAGCCTGGGTGAGGGGCTGATGGCTGTTTGCAGAATGGCCAAGCCCCCCAGTAACGTCCCTCACCCCATTGGGGTGTGGCCAGCATGGGTGACGGGCTGATGGCTGTTTTCAGAATTTCAGTCTGCCCACAGCTCCCATTAACCCAATGTCCCAGCATGGCTGGCTGGACGCAGGTTTCTGGGGTTTGTTTATCTTCTATAATTGATACACTGTTCCTTTAAGCCCGCCTAGTAATGAAACCTCCTCTCTGCTTCAGCTCTGGTTTCTATAATGAAACAATGTTTAATTAGAAGTCAGGCCCAGCCTGCTGTTTGCTTCAGCTCCTAGGATTGAAGCATTTGTTGCAAATATGTTGTTCCCTGGAGCGGAGAGATGCCCAGGCGGCCCACAAACAGTTTCACTCCTGCTGCAATGGACGCTGCCTGTTTACTCAGGTCCCTGAGTGCCAGCCTCCATGTTGGCTGGGCTAATTTGCATACAGTCACTCTGATTGGCTGGTGGGTGTGGCTTAGGCATCCCAAAGAAATGGTTAATTTTAATATTACGCTTTTATTAGTTAGGATAATGAAAAAAATGCTTAAAGCTACAGTTTGCAGGGAATAGAAGTAGCACTGGGCTGGTTATCCAAATATCTGGATGTCAATTCTAGCTCTCTATAGGTCATTTGTACTAGGTAGATGCTTGACAATCATTAGTCAAAGTTCCTCACTAATCCCCTCTCTTGAGTACAAGTTTAAGGATAGTTACTGAACCATTTAGCTGTGCTGGAGTTAGACATGTGATGCTGGGAAGGGTCAATGTTCTGAGCCCATGGATTGAGTTTTCCTCTGGAAATTTTTGGAGTTTTTCTCTATGGTGACTTCTCTTTCTTCCCTACAAATGACCATTAAATCTTCAGAGTCTGTTAGCTTAGAAGGAAGTGCTTAGAGAGCCACTGGGAATCATAGCCCTTCCAAGGAAAGCAGGCATAAAGAGTAGCTTAGACCAACAGGTATAGGCCTTTAGGTGAGGCCCCCTCTTTCCTCCATCCTTTGCTCTGGAAGTTGTTTTTAGCATTAAGACCCTAAGTTTAGGTCAGAGGATTGAGAATTGGGTATGGTCTAGGGGGAAAAATGTGTCTGGACAAAGTCAAAGAGCTGGCTTTTGATTTTATCTCCAGGCTCATTCATTTTGGACTAAAGTCTTGATAGCTCTATGGGGCCTTGCCTAATTAGCCAAGAAATTCTAATATTGTCTGAGGAAAATATCTCCTTTAAATAAATGAAATGATTTTGCTTTGATGATTGTCTTTATTTTCTTTGGGCACTTGGGGAAGTGGCTGGAGGATAATTGAAGATTTATGTCTTCAAGATGATAAGACTGGCCATTTTTTTCCCCCCCAAAGAAATACAATTTGTTTAGTTAGTTCTGATTTTTTGTTTGTGTCACTTTCCTTTTTCCTTTTGTGTTTTTATAAATGTATTCACTCTGTAATTTGTCACAAACAGAGGTGCAAAAGCACTAGTTATAGGAAAACACGTGTATATTTTTTGCTACAACTCAAAATCTAGGGATAGCTGCTGGCAACTCAGGAGACCCATGTGTATTTTATGTAGCATTTGTAAGATAGTTCATTAGTTAATTAAAGGATATTTGTTGTATCCTCCATGTAATGCTATCTTCTACATTACACTTTCACCTGGGGTTTCTACTTTGAGGCCCTTGATCACTAGAGGGTTCAAGGATGATTTTAAAAATATTATGAATCTCCTGAATTTATATATAAATCTGTGTATATGCTTATCTAAATATATGAATTTATAGCTTTGATACAATTTTCAAACAGCTCTGCAACTTCAAAAATATAAGAGTAAATAATTTAAAATCTAAATTCTCTAAAATCACAACCTTACATTTTCTTTTCTTCATGTCTGTTAGTATGAAAATCAGTGTACAGCATAAAATTCATTGGTGTGCATTAATTCAACACAATAGGGCTTCAATTTATTGAATGTCTATTTTGATTTAGGCAAAATACTTATATGCTAGGCAAATAAAGTTGAAGGTGAAAGAGTGGAAAAGAAGGAGCTTCAGGGCCCCCCAAGGAGTTCATTCCCATTAGCCACCTACCGAATCAAAATTTCAAGGAGAGGAGTAGACACAGAGGGATGAGCTACAAACAAGGTTTTCCAGGTCAGTCTGTAGGATCTCATCCTTATAAAGCAGTGGTTCTCAACCTGTGGGTCGTGACCCCTTTGGGGGTTGAACGACCCTTTCACAGGGGTCTCCTAAATACATCCTGCATACCAGATATTTACATTATGATTCATAACAGTAGCAAAATTACAGTTATGAAGTAGCAACGAAAATAATTTTATGGTTGGGTGTCACCACAACATGAGGACCTGTATTAAAAAGGGTCATGGCATTCGGAAGGTTGAGAACCACTGCTATAAAGGTTCAAAATCATGAGCCTGGTGGGGAAGATAAATAGACACATTAAATAAATACACTTCAAGACAAGATGAACTGTCTTCCAAAAACAGGTCTCATTAATGTGAAGTAAGAAACAGTGAAAGCAGTGTGAATTTCAGAATATCTATGACTTTGAGCCAGACCTTGATGTGTGAGAAAATTCCAATAAGAACAAAATGATAAGACTTGGAAACAATAAGAATGGAAGTGTTGATGATGCAGAAGGGAGAGGAAACAACGTTTTCTGATTTTCTCCTGTTACAAAGAGAGTGTCCAGATAGGAGAAGATGTAGTATCGGGATCAGGTACAAAAATATTAATGCAGAGTTGCAAAAAAGGACTGTGTAAGTCAATTGACCAGAGTTGACTGACAATACCTTCACAATTAGTGTATCTTCACCATAAATTCACCTTTCTTTTGTTCAGATTCAAGCTGATTAGAACCAGTCTATGTAGTTTGACTTGACTCAAACAAGTAGATGGAATTTCCAAGAGCCTATTTAGTATAATCAATATGCATGTTTTTAAAAGCATACACATTTATCAAAGCTTCTTGATTTTTTAAAAAAAAACACAACTCATTATGAGAAAACTACTTAGAATTTCTGGAATATCCTAACAGGGCCAGTATTTGTCATTTAGGTTGACAATTCAGCCTAAATGATTTCCTGGATCCAGATCCCATTAGCTGATATTTAGCTACCTGGCATTTTCTTTGGGGATTTTGCTCAAGAAATTAGTTATGAATATTGTGGTTGTGTCCTGTGGCTGCTGTAACACATTATCACAAAGTTGATTGCTTAAAGCAACAGAAATGGAATCTCCCATAGGTCTGGAGACCCCAAGTCCAAAATCAAGGAGTCAACAGGGACATGTTCCTTCTGGGCCCTCTAGCGAGGATCTGTTCCTTGCCTCTTTCAGCCACAGCCTCTGGTAGCTTGTGGATGCGTCCCTCTGCTTCATGCCTTCCCCTCTGTGTGTCTCCTTGGTGTTTCAAACTGATTTTCCCCTCTCTTATAAGGATACTTAAGGTCGTGTTTTCCATTTCATTAATGTCTGCTTGAGTTTTTATAATTTATTTTCTTCTGATTACTTTGGATGTACTATGCTCTTCTATTATTTGTTACTTATTTTATTTTAATTTATTTTTAAATTTATTTTATTTTTATTTATTTATTTGCTAAAGTGGAAGCTTAGGGTATTTATTTTAGATATTTCTTTTATTCTAATATGCTGTGAATTTCCCTTGAAGTACTGTTTTCTCTGCATCTCACAAATTTCATTTTCATTTCATTTGAAATATTTAAACATTTCTCAAGATTTCTTCTTGAACCATTGTGTTGTTTAATCTCCAAATATTTTAGAAATTTTCAAGTTATAGTTCTGTTATTTATTGTTTTTGGTTTAATTTGATTGTGGTCTTATAATTTTAATTCTTTTAAATTTGTTAAGTTGTGTTTCATGGCCCAGCTTGTGGTTTATCTTGGTGAGTGATCCATGGGATCTTGAGAAGAAAGTGTTAGATAAACTATTATATAAATGTTTTTTTCGTTCCAATTACAGACAAACTTTTTTTTTACTGTGTTTTGTTTCATTACACTTTGCAGATATTGCATTTTTTACAAATTGAACATTTGTGACAACTCTGCTTTGATCAAGACTATTGGCACCATTTTCCTAAGAGATTCAGTTGTTGGCTAGCATTTTTTAGCAGTATTTTTAAAATTAAGGTATCAACATTTTTAAAACATAATGCTATTGAACACTTAACAGATTACATTAGAGGGTAAATATAAGTTTTATATGCACTGGAAAACAAACAAAAAAACATTGTTACTTGCTTTATTATGGTGGGCTGGAACCAAACCTGCAATATCTCTGAGTTATGTCTTGTAATTCTGGTCAGTTCAATTTTATCTTTACTGATTTTCTGTCCGCTAGATCTGCATATAACAATAATGGAGGATTCATCTATTTCTCCTTGCAGTTCTATCAGTTTCTGCTGCTTGTATCTTGACGCTGTGTTGTTAGGCACATACACATTATGGATTAAGTCTTCTTGGTGACCTGACCCCTTTATCATTATGGATTGCCCTCTTTATCCATGAAAATATTCCCATCACTGAAATCTTTGTGTGAAATTAACATAGCTATTCCAGCTTCTTTTGGTGAGTGCAGATGTGGATTATTTTTATCCATCCCTTTACACTTAATGTCTCTGTGTTTTCAAATTTAAAGTGGATTTCGTATAAACAGCATATAGATGTTGTGTCTTGTGTGTTTTTTTATTCACTCTAACTGGTCATATTTAAAATGATTATTGATATAATTGTACTGACATCTGACATGTTTGTAATAGATTTCTCTTTACTATGCTTGTTTGTTATTTCTTTTTACGTTATTGACTCCTTTTTATTTTGGCTTTTAAGCGAGAATTTTATATAATTCCCTTTTCTTTTTTTTTAATCTCAGCATATCAATTACACTTCTTTTTAAAATGATCTTAGTGGTTGCCTTAAAGTTCGCAATATACATTGGCAACTATTCACATATCATACTACACCACTGCATGAGTACAGCATGTACTTTCTAACAGGAAATTCCCAGCCCCTCCCTCCTGACCCTTCCTGCATCTCTATATCCATTTCACTTATCCACAAGTTATAATCAGCCAATGACTTGTTGCTCTGATTATTTTCAACAAACTGATGTCGCTTAGATCAATAAGAAATAAGAAAATAAGTTTTTTTCTTTACCTCCACTTATTTGCTTTCCGATGCGTTCCCCTTCCTTAGGTAGATTGGAGTTTTTGAGCTATATAATTTTCCTTCTCTTTGAAGACATTTTAAAAAAACATTTCTGCGAGGCAGGCCTATAAAAAAAATGCTCTCTCTTTTTCATTTGTCTTAGAAACTCTTATTTTTCCTTCACTCTTAAAGGATGATTTCACTGGATACAGAATTATAGATTTTTTTTTCTTTCTTTTAATACATTAAAGGCTTCACGTTACCCTCTGCTTGCTGGGATGGTTTCAGACAGGAAGTCCCTGTAATTCTGACAGATGTTTCTCCATAGGTTTAGTTGTTACTTTCTCACTTCCTCTGTCAGAAACATGAATGGATTTTTCTCTGATCTTTAGAGTGAGAACTCAGTGGAGCTCTTGGTGGGTAAACTTATGGTTGGGTCCCCAGGAGTTTTTATCTCTCAAGCTACTCAGTGCTTTATCTTCAGCAATTATTTAATCACAGTTTAAGTGTTCCTAACAGGCGCCAGCAGCAATTCTTGCTCCTGGTAAGCTGTGATTATCTGTATTCGTCTGTTTCTCCACTTTTCAGGTCAGTGGTTTGCCCTGTCACTTCAGTTCTCTGATGGATTTAAGAGGAGCTGTGGATTTTCAGTTTCTTCAGCTTTTTTTTCTTCTTCTTGTAAAAACAGAAATGATGATCCCAAACTTTTGCATGTTATACTGAAAACTAAAAAGTACTTTTTAGATATTATAGAGTGGATACATTTAATAGGCAAAAGAGTTGTATTTAATAATCATTAGATTCTCTTCCAGATCTGATTTTTTTTTCATATCTAACAAATTTTGCCCCATAACTTCCAGCAGTTGCACTAAATATTTCTTTGACATTGCACTTTTGACACAATATACAAATGGGGTGGGGGGATCTCTTGATATAAACCGTGAGCGTGATGTCTTGGCCTCAGCTTACCACTTCTGCTCTGGTCTAGAAAAAGTGCTTCATATCTCTGGATCTCAGTGTTTTCACCTGTGTAATAGGTGATCAGCTTAAATTGCATTTACCATGGACATTCTGCTATAATAGATGATGAATCTCTCTTTTTTTAAAATACAGCATAATTTTATTTATTTCAGAGAGCAAGGGAGAGGGAGAGAGATACAAACATCAGTGATGAGAGAAAATAATGAATCAGCTGCCTCCTGCATGACTCCCAACATGGGACCAAGGCTGCAACTGGCATGTGCCCAGACCATGAACAGAACTGTAACCTCTTGGTTCATAGATCAATACTCAGTCATTGAGCCATACTGGCTGGGTTAGGAGATGATTTTTTAAAGGATTGATAGCAAAAATGCTCCTAATTTCTTGCATACAACCTTAGTTCTTATACATGAAATACTTTGTTGGCATTAAACAAATAGCTATTGCCAGTAATGAGTCAATAGATTCTGTTGGAACTTGAAAAGTTCAGTCAGTCAGCTGGCTATGTGGGCTATCATGCTCCAACAAGGTAGAATTTTTTTCTAATTTACAAAGTTGAATATATTTTTATACGAATTGACCAAGCAGATTTTCTTTTGTTACTATATAGGCAAGAATGATTCTACCACTGGCCTGCATGAAATAGACATATCTTCTATCCTTTCATCCCCTAATCAATTCAGATATCATTTACTCAATATATACAGCATGTCAGATACTATTTTAAAGTTTGGAAATAAATATATAATAAACAATATGCAAATCCTGAAAGAATTCACAATTTTGTATGAAACAGACTCATACAAACGAAGTTAGGTTTTTGAAAGTTATAGCAGAGCTAGAGAACTTGATTCGAAAGTCAACCTACGGATGGTAAATGCATACAGAAATGTGGATGAGTTCTACCAAAGAATGGAATCTTGAGACTCCCCATTATTTAAAGAGGCCCAGTGACAGGAAATACTACTGAAAAGAAATAGTCAGAGGAGCAATTAGAGAATGCAAATTTTATCTTTGTTTGAATTCCAAAATTTTGTCTTTATTAAAACCCCAAGACAAGGTTTGAGTGAGGGAATTTATCTGGAACGATCCTAGGAAGTAGCAGTAGATGAGTGAAGAGGTGAGTCAGGGAAGAGA